>VUQG01044520.1:42631-71242 GCA_015106755.1 Etia nguti
GTCAATGTACATTAGGCAATAGGCACTTGCGTTGGTCATGCCTCCAAAGGAGTCTCGCTCCAGCTCGTCCCACGATGACTCAGTGACACTTATGTCATTGTACTTCAGCCAGCGCTGGTTAGCATGGTCATAGATGTAAGCCCAGTAATGACCTGCTGATGCCTGGCCTTCATGGACAAGCACTGCATGAAGTCTGTAGGGGGCCTAAGAGTAACATGAAAGACATAGAAAAATAACACTGGAATCCAGCATCCCAACTTAATATAGGCTGTTGTCCATGAACTGCACCATTACCTTCAGTTGACCTGTTCTTATTTGTGTTCTGTTGTTCTGTTACATTACACTATTTTCTGTTTCTCTGTAGATATCAGTAAAGTTTAATCTAATCTCAGCTCATTCACTTTCTACAGCTGCAGATGTAAAATATGTAATTGAATTGCTAAATTAGGTGAGTGTGCAGGCCTTACCTGGCAGAGACTGTTGTCTGAGTACATGCCCTCGAGCGTCTGAGTGAGCCTGTCAATGCTGCCCTTTAGTTCTGGCAAACAAGCAAAAAATAAGCACAGACCCTGAAAGGAAATCATTTTCACAACTGTTGGAACAAAAATAAGTCAATTTGAATAATACTAATTTGCATGCTTGCATAGCTGTCCTACATTTTATATGATATGTTCCATAATGGGAAAGTTGAGTGAGCCGGGCAAGTGTCTATCACTCGTATTCAAAGAAATATGACTCATCTTGACATTTAACATATTCTGATGTATTGTCTGTGCCTGAATGAGTCACAGTCAGCAGAAGAACATTGGCTCTATTTTTGTGCAGGTGCACAGCTCTGTGCCAGTACACTTTTTGTTCTTTACTCACCTGCAGCACATATATTTAATGAAATGTATTTTATTCCACTGAAGATGGCGAATAAGTGTAGCAGACCAAGTGTCATTGGAAAGCGTGGGGCTCATTGCAATTTCACTGTCAAGGCTACCCACATTAATGCATCATCATCATCTGCTGTTTCCAGTTTGGCAGCAGTTTTATTAAAGCATATCTTTAAGCACGGTGTTTTTATTACTGGGTGTTCGAGTGAGTTTATATAATGTGGAATATGCCAGACAAGGTAACAAACCCAAGGGGATTTATGACCCCACTCTACTCTATGCATGTTTGGGTTTAATACTATGCAGCTTGACTGTTTTGGTTTACTCACTCTGAACTTATCAACCCTCAAGCAAGCCACCAAAAGACAAATCGTTTTGCAGCTTAACAACTGAAAACATGACACAAAGAAAGCTGAAGGATATTATGACTTCATATGATGCTTACAAAACAATATAACTAAATCTTTAAGGTAACATCAATGTGGGTATAAAAAGAGAATTATCATTAGCATACCATTTATGTCATTCTCCACTTCAGTCCTCCAACGCTGAAGACAGGTTTTAGCAAAGTGCAGCTCTTCTTCTGTGATGCTGTGGGGGGCTGGGTGTGGTGGGCAGTCAATGGGTTGTCTGCACTGAGTGAAGGGCTTGTATATGGGGGTCCTCTGGCAACTGGAAACACCGGAATCCAGGCTCTCTGATGAAACCGATTCTCCGGGATCACTAAAGAAGGCAAGAACAACAGCAATGTGTGGAACCACACTAACTGAAAATCAATTAAATCTATTAAAAGATTTCATTTTTGAGATCCCACTAGTGGCCTCGGTGAGTACAATCCTGTTGCTATAAACAAGCAGAGTAGAGTTGAAAAAGGTGAACACCTGCTTTCTTTGGCAATGGCTTCACTGAGGGGCGCACTTGGAGGAGTTGGTGACGATGCGGCCTGTCTCGAGTCTTCAGCTGGGGAAACGCTAGTCGGCTTGGTGGTAGCAAACTCCAGCACAAACTGGAGCATGTCAGCTAGATGGTACTTTGTAGGCCCCGAGCCATAGTTTTTATAACTGTGAGTAAAGAAAGCAGATAATTAGATGCTGATTTGATCTTCAAAAAAAAAAAGAATAAAACAACATTTTCAAGTCGCTTACCACTCAAGTTTCTGTTGAAGGACTGCCAGTTGCTCCTTTAGTTTCTTTACTTCTCCTCTCCTCTCATGGGTCTGCTCAATATTTTTGTGAAGATATCTGTAACCACAAAAACAAGACGATTCCCACAATTAAAAATGTGGCAAAGTTAGACTGAAATATTTACAAGTAGAAGATAGTTATCATAAAATACCAATGGAATAAAGTTGGACGACCATTCTGGTGGAAATTACCGTGGCTTTAGTTATCAACAAGCCTAGTGTGGAACAACCCCCCTCTGTTTTAAACTCACCTGTCCATATAAATGATTTGAGGAAACTCCAGTTTCTTATGTATCTTCTCAGGGCGCCCAAGCTGGGTGTTGAATTCAAATCTCGAAAGTTCAAACGTCAAGACTGGAGGTAGTTTTTTGAACCATCTCTGAAAACATGAATAAATAAAGAGTTTCTTAACAGATCATTAAATTTCACAAACTAGCCGAGAAAGCTGCACATAGAGAGATTACATTTTAAGTTTATCAAATCTTTACCTCACGTCCAGATGTGACATGATGCTCTGAATGTACCGACTCAATCTCCTTCTCAACCATAGCACCTTCTAAGCATTCATCAAGATTGTTGAAGCCATTGACTTGCAGGGGGTACTGGCCAAACTGCTCAATATTATATACTGTCTTACCTGAAAAAAAAAATCACATACATACAAAGGGATGACTGAAAATTCATATTGATGACAACACCAATAAAAAAAACCCTCATACCCTCGTGTCTTCTTTCTGTCACAAAGGTACCATAGAAGAGCTGGACCATGGGGTTATGTTGTTTATCTTCTGCATTTCTAAAAGTAAAACATGACATTATTTTAAATTAATTTAGCAAGCAGAAGTGCACTAAAGATGACGGTGACTAAACACGCTTGTGGGTGCCATCAGCTTAAAACTTACTTTCCACTGGCAGCCAGCTGAAATGCATCCTCAAGCCAGTCAAGCAGTTTGTGGGAAAACTCACTGACATCCTAAAAGGGACACATTTCAAAAAGGGCAATTTACTTGTCTGAGTCATTTCTTTAATTGTCTTTCTGTTATGTGCTCTTTTTGTACTCTGTCTCTGACGTATAAAGACCTAATGAAGGGCTGTCTAAGAACTAAAGGGACTACTGAGCATTAGTATGTTCTGAATCTACATAAACATATAAACAACAAACGGGAAGGTTAAATCTTAATACAGTTACATGACAAAGTTTGATAAAGAAAAATCTTTTATAGCTCTTAATTATAATCTTAATAAAAGATCAACTTTTTTCAGTATCATCTCATGGTCTTCCCCAGGTGATGGAGAATGTCTAAGTGTATGACCACCTGTTGTATGACCACTGGGAAGTCTTAAACCAAGACTAAATGATGACCAGGTGTGCATAGCACTACCTCTGGCACGCTGAACACTTGAACTCAGTCAGCCACATCAGCTAAATCTTCAGCTGATTCCCTTCTGTGAATTCTACTGGGGAAAAAAAGAGTCTCAAATGGGCAAATTCAGTTTCAGCCTGCTTATAACCTCACTGTCCGCTTCATTAGGTACACCTTGCTAGTGCTGGAATGGACCTTATAGTGCCCTCATAACTGCCTTAATTTCTATGGCATAGATTCAACAAGGTGCTGGACATGACATGTTAGCGTCAAAAATTTGCACATTTGTAGACTGCACAACCGTGACAAGCATCTCCTCTTTAGTCACATCACAAAGGTGCTCTATTGGATTGATATCTGGTTCATGCGGAGCCCATTTGAGTACAGTGAACTCATTGTCAAGATTCAAGATCAAGATTCAAGGTCTTTATTGTCAGTACAAAAATATATACATTGTATATACAGTGTACCGAAGTGCCGTTTCACCCCCAAGCCCCCCATGGTGCATTTATAATAATATAAAAAATATATCTCCAAGGGATATAAGACTAGAAATTACAAATAAATAATAACTTTGGGTAAAATTAAGAGATAAAAAGCTACTATTACTAACTATATCTATGTACAATAAACAAAGACAGGACAAAGACAACAAGAGGTGGTCATGGGCAATTACAGTAAAGTGAGATGATTGTGCAGGAGGTACTGAATACCAGGTTCATGTCATGTCACAAAATGAGTCTGAGATGATCTGAGCTTTGTGGCATGGTGCGTTATCCTGCTGGAAATAGCTACACAGTGGTCTAAAGGGATGGGCATGGTTGGCAACAAGTGATAGGCTGAGGCATTTAAACAATGCTCAGTTGGTACTATGGGCCCAAACGTGCCAAGAAAATATCCACCCCACCAGTAAAACTCCACCGCTGGCCTGAACCATTGAGTTGAGGCAGGGTGGATCTGTGCTTTCATGTTGTTTAGACCAAATTTTGAACTCATTATCCAAATGTTGCAGCAGAAATCAAGAGTCAGCAGACCAGACAACATTTTTGCTATCTTCTATTGTCCAGTTTTGGTGAGTGTATAAAAACTGTGGCCTCAGTTTCCTGTTCTTAGCTGACAGAAGTCACACCTGGTGTTAGCATATTGTGCATTCAAAGATGCACTTCTGCATACCTTGGTTGTAACTAGGTATGAAGTTATTGGAGTTTTGCCTTCCTATCAGCTTGAAGCAGTCCTCCTGAAATCACCCAGAGATCAGCCCCTTTTTTAAATGCCTGCTCTTCTCACTTTAGCAGTCTTGTTGCTGCTCTCCCTGTAGACTTTGCAAATATGCAGGTAGAAGGACTGGGAGGTCCCAGCCTAAAATTCATAATTATTACAGATGAAGTAACAAACCTCTTTTGAGTAAAGTGGCCCTGACAGAACTGGGCTAAGAGCAGGTCAGGGCAAACACGCACTGCATGTAAATTTCATGGATTCAGTGCAAAACCTAGATAATGATGCCTGCCGTCTGCTGATCCTATTACAATGGACACTAAAAGAAAATAGTTTGTGGGCAGACTTGCTCTGGAAAATTATGTCTGGTTTCTGTCATGGTGGTTTAGAAGAGTTAAAACATTATTAATCCTTCAAAGACACAAATAAAACCTTCAGTTGGAAAATAGATAAAATAAAGAAAATGAGTCTGAGAAGGACAGCAGCAGAAAAATAGAGAGACTGCTGACCATTAAAGCCTACATGTCCCTATAGTTAATGAGAAACAATGAGGCAGTGGCTACAAATTTCAGAGAAACCAGAAGCCTGAAGTGCCCTGCAGAAAAGGTGCTGACAGATGTGCTCTGGTTAGTGTATCTGAGAGAGGAACACAGTGTCAGAGAGTATTAAAAGCAGGTGCGGAGTTAGGTTGTTCCATAAAAAGACAAATACTGTACATATGTTGCACCTGTTGGGCCTCATTGGTCCTGAAGGCGTCGCGCAATAACTCCACTGCAGCAGAAGGATCCACAAACCTGCGGGTAGAGCCCACCATGAGGGCAAACAGGCAGCGCAGCTCCTGCATGAAGGCTATGTTCCTCTTGTCCTGTTAACATAAACTCACAAACTTCATCACCCTTAAATCACAGCGGCAAAGTAAGAAGAGTTATGTGGAGAAATCCTGTTCTGTATATACTGGTGACAGTAGCTTACTTACTGAATGGCTTTTACACTTCTCCAGTATTTTCTCAGACAGATGGTAGTTGAGAACCAGTCTCCTGAACACAGGCAGGTGGAACAGTGACTGTAACAAGACAGCAAAACAAGGTACATTAATCCAGCCATCCACTGAAGGTTGGATGTGGGAGATTACCAGATGGCAGATCATCGCTACGGCAGAACATTTATTGTAACTTGGTTGTGGAGAAAATGTGGACATATGTTTACAAATATGTTGCATGATCAACAAAGAACACTGCTAATGTTCTGCCATTGACATTTAGCTTGCTGTCTGGAAATTTGCATGCAAGTGTTAAATAGATTAAGTATTCACACACCAAACACCCACAAGATCACAATAAGTGAAAGGTGAGGCGAATGACATCAGTTCTATTTTTTTTAATCCAATGTTCTTCAGGGAAAAAAATAGTTTCCTGGGAATGGCTTGATGAACACATAAGCCACAGGCAGGGACCCAGCATCCAAACTTCCAAAGCATCAGCTGTGAAAGCCACAAACCACAAAGAGCAACCAAAGTCCCGTATCCATGCCACAACGGGTCAGAGATATTTAAATAATTGGTGGAAGGTTTTGATGTTTTGGCTGATCTGCATATGTCTACTGTGGTGTAGTTTCACCTGGATTCTGAGTATCAGGATTGTTTGGGAAAATAGGCTAAGGGTCTAGCCAACAGCCTCTGTTTTTTTTGTTATTCTTTTTTCATCACATACAGTGTTGCGAAAAAGTACCTGTTCCCTTCTTAATCTCTTATTTCTTGGACACTTTCTTTCACACTTATATGTTTCAGATCATCAAAAAAACTAGACAAAAATAACCTGAGCAAATATAAAATGCAGTTTTAAATGATTAGTTCATTTATTAAGGGGAAAAAAGTTATCCAACCCTATGTGAAAAAGTAACTGACCCCTACAGCTAATAACTGCTTGTGCCACCCTTGGCAACAAGAACTGCAATCAAGTGTTTGTGATAACTGGCAATGAGTCTTTCATATCACTGTGGAGGAATTTCGGCCCACTCCTCTTTGCAGAATTGGTTTAATTCAGCCACACTGGAGGGTTTTTGAGGATGGCCAGCCTGTTTAACCCTTTAAAGCCTGAACCCTGAAATTATTGCCAGAACATTAAAATTTTTTGAAAATGAAATGTTTATTGAATCTTCTGACAATTTTTATTAAAAAAAATAAGAAGAAAAGAAACATACATTTGCTACATCCTGCATTTTTTGGGTGCAATTTATTGCTTAAAAATTTATTGTGCAATTTATTTAGGTTTTTCGGGGGGAAAAAACGTTACACTGATGATGTAAATCAGGGGTGGGGAAACTCCAGGCCACAAGGGCCGGTGTCCTGCATGTTTTAGATATCACCATGGGTCAACACACCTGAATCAAATGACTAGTTCATTACCAGGCCTCTGGAGAACTACAACATGTTGAGGAGGTAATTTAGCCATTTAAATCAGCTGTGCTGGATCAGGAACACATCTAAAACCTGCAGGACACCGGCCCTTGAAAATGAGGCATTAAGGGTTTAAGGTCATACTAAAGTTTCCCAATTGGATTTAAGTCCAAAAAGCTGAACTTTTTTCTTGTCAATCAACACAATATTTTCCCAGAATATTTTCTTGGGGATCATGAAGAAGCTTTTTGAGATGAGCCTTTGTGGGGGGGTTTTGTCAGGAGTAGTTTTTATCTTGGAACTCCCATGGATCCCATTTTTGACCTTCACTGAGCCAAGTGAGGCCTGCAGCTCTTCAGATGTTGTTCTGAGTTCTTTTATGAACTCCTGGATGAGTCTGCTTTGCCCCCTTGGAGTAATTTTGGTAGGACAACTACTCCTGGGAAAGTTCACTGCTGTTATAAGTTTACTCAATTGGTGGATAATGGCTCTGACCGTGGTTCACTGAAGTCGGAAAGCCTTAGAAATTGCTTTGTATCCCTTTTTAAGACTGATACACATCAGTAACTTTGTTTCTCAGCTGGTTCTTCAGATTGTGGCAAGGTGTGTTACTTTTTTGAAATCTTCTAACTTACTTGACCTTGTCAGACAGGTTCTATTTAAGCAATTTCTTGATTCAGCAGGTCTGGCAGTAAACAGACCTGAGTATGGCTAGTGAAACTAAACTCTACTTTCTAAAAAATGGTGTAAATCACAGTTAATTCATGATTTAGCAATGGGGGAATTACTTTTTAAGAAATGTAGGTATGATTAGCTCTTTTCCCTTAATAAATAAAACCATAATTTTAAAACTTGATTTTGTATTTACTTGGGTTATTTTTGTCTAATATTAACATTTCATTAGTGATGTGAAACAAATATGCAAAAAACTAAGAAGTCAGGAAGTTGGAAAATGAGGTTTCATAAAGGTATATGTCAATAGCTCAATATTTTTACAGCCAGGAACGAACCCCATATCAATTTGTCATAAGATACCTTTGTTTCTCAGGATAAACTAAATCCATTAATACTAGTCTTATGTGTCATGTGCAGGGCTGATGGGAGCTTATAAGCACTTCTGCGTATCAAGATATGCATTTACATTTCAGAGGGAAATTCAATTACGGTTTATCTCAGTTTTACTGCAATTTAGTCCACAAAGGATAATTGAGGAAACATGAGCTGACAACTGAGTCACGTGGTCACTCAGCCTCAATCTGATGGCATAAAAATTTTCTGGGGAGACGATGAGTCAAGCTCTGTTGAATCTACAACAGTTCAGTTGTAAAACAAAGCAGTGACCCTGGTAAAATAAACCGACAAAAAAAAAAAGTATGATCTGAACACCATTTGTATTCTAACAACATTGCCTTATTTTCCCCATTTCAATTTCCAGATAAAAGCCCGTCTTATGCGGGTGGGACTTCTAAACGGGTATGGAAGCATATCTGAGTTTAACAGAGAGAAACAATCACAGTCTCTTCTGTTTACTTTATACTCAGGCTGTGATGTCCACCTCTCACTCCGTCCTCGCTCGCTATTTAATTATCAACATAGCCGGTGTATCTCAGTTAGGGTTCTGGTTTCTGCCGAGCTACCCGATAGGCCTGGAAAAGTTAAGTTAGCTGGAATGGGCTTATAATAGAATTAAAAGCTCAGATTAATACTGTATGCTCAAGCTCACTGGGAAGATGTTTAACTTTATTAGCATGATAGAGGGTTGATGAAAAGGTGAGATAGAAGTGAGATTCTTGTGTAGCTGAACAGCTTCTGCTTTCACTTTAAAAAGATGTCTGGTACTAAATTGCAGATTACTGTACATTTTAACCCAGTGTAGTCAAATTTTACCCCTTGAAAAATTAGGCGACAGATATTGCTGAAAGCCAAAACAGACATGTGGTGATTGACACTGGATCAAGAGAAGTTAGAAATCTTTGAAGGGAAACTCCAAGTCTATAAATGTTTGTTGAACTAAGTGCGAGAGCTATTTAGGTCTTGGGAGCCACAGAGGTGAGACTCTGTTAGAACAGGTGGAGATCGGTGATGAGTTTCATGCAACAGAATACATGCTAGGTGACACTATGTTTTCTGAATACGAATCTGAATACTTTTGTGGTCAAGTGTGATATGTTTAACGCTGTCTAACATCGACACTACATTAAAAATACCACACTAATTTATGTTAACAGTGGGTATCAGGGTTATTACAGTCAACTAAAATTAAACTTAAAACTGTTTACTGCTTAAGCTCTTAGAGCTTGGCTGATGAGGCTTTGATGGACGTGTTTTTGAGACGATGGATATCTACAAGATTGTGAGTCAGCTGCTTTCAAAAAAATGTAGTGTTTTTATTGTAATACCTGCACTGATTTTCCTAAATATGCCCTCTTAAAAAGACTGAATCTTAGAATAAGCTAAAACTAAATGCTTTCAACCAAAAATGAAACAGGAAAATACATTTTAGAAACTAAGTGAACCAACTTAAAACAAAACAAAAATTAAAACAAAAATTAAAACATTGGTGTCTGCTAATGCTAACCCTCAACCTCTTAATTCCTCCTCGAATTGGTGGTAGATATCTGTAATAACTCAACAGATTCTCTATTATGTTTTAATAATTATTCTTCCTACATTTTTTCTTCATTTAAAAAAAAAAAACTTGTCATAAATACTTCAATTTTAAGATAGTTATTTTACATGGAATTTTAAGTAAGTCTGTTACAGACAAGCTTATTAAAGTATTACATCCATTTGCTTAAATTCACATGGATCTCATTCTGTATCAACATATTCAGGACATTTATGGCATTACAATGTCATGTGTTCCTATTTTACAATACCATTTTTTTTTTTTCTTTCCTACTTTATATTGATCCCCGTGGGGAAATTCCTCTCTGCATTTAACCCATTGACTCAGTGAAGCAGTGGGCAGCCACCAGTGCAGCGCCCGGGGAGCAGTGTGTGGGGGCGGTACCTTGCTCAGGAGTACCTCAGGATCAGTTCAGTGGATTCGAACCCCCGACCTTCCGATCATGGGGCAACCGCTTTTACCTACTGAGCTATCCCTGCCCCTAGCTGTTTAGCTGTTACTGAGTTGTTTTTTAAATGCTAAATAATTTACAGTATTTTTCAAGCAATAATAGATTTTAGCAACATTTTGATTGTTTAGTATCTCTCTGTGAAGCATGATAGCGGTTATATTTATGGACATTTGTTGTTATTAATCTGACCTCTGTAACCAAAATGCTACTTTTTCATCTTATTTTTTGTTAGGTGAAAAAAGCTCCTTGTCCTCACCTGGATGACAGCACTGAACCAGCAGGTGTTTCCTACATTACGAATGCCCACAGGCCAGTCGTCCTGACGGATCCACTCTGCAGGGCTACACATTTCACTCTGGGCTTCACATCGCTTCCTCTTTATTCTCGCAGCATTCTCCTCTGCACTGGCTTCCAGAGCCCTGCACAACATCAGTTTACCCCTTTAAAATGGTTTATCTGACAACTCTATTAAACACAGGTTAACTCAGTTCGATTCCCAGTGTTCTGGGTTAGGGTTAGTATAATGTAACCTTTATGAGGTAAATAACCCCAAAAAGTTTTGTAGAAAAACATTAAATGTATATCAAGAGCAGCAAATGAGTCTAATAGGTACTCAGTATTCTGGGAATTATGAGCATCAACATGCTTATATAGTAAATACAGCATTTGAAATGAAGAACAGCTCATGGTGAATGAACTATACTGAAGGGACTGCCCAATTCATCCTCTCACACCTCAGTGGCAAAAGAGCTGTCATGCAAAATGCTGGCCTGTTACTGGAAGCAACTCCAGGTTCAGTGTTAAAACTGCAGCTCTCAAGCTGCACACAGTTTACCCAAGTGTCCTTGGGTAAACTGTGTGGGGAACTGCTGGACCAAAACCGCCATAACTACCCATTTTCAGTGTAAACTGAAACACTGCATGGGATGAAACGTTAAGAAATCTGAGGTTCCCCAAAGACATGGGGCTAAATCATCTTAGAGCCATCTATGATTGGATAGGTGAAATCTCTTCTTCATCAAAAGTCAATGAATCACCAATACAATAATTAGTTAAGGTCTTTGATAGATGGTTATCATCTGAAAGAAATTTCATTTCAATCCATCCAGCATGGCTAGAGAGAAAGTGTAGCCAGACACTTAAAGTTCTTTGCTATTTTATCTACATTTGATCTCAGATTAACTGCTAGACCACACTGTTTGTGTGTTTTTGCTCTGTGTGAACTGTCGGCTGTCAGCAGTGACCTTTGCTGAGAGTGTTGGCTGTGTGACGCTTACACAGCCAAGATAATAGTCGTGGCATCCATGGCCATTGAGGAGCCTGAGAGGAAAAATACTCATGCTGTCAACATTTTAATTTTCATAGTTCTCTCTATTGAAATTAAAAAGTGGATTAAACCAAAAACAAGTGTTGTATCAAATGAAAAGTTGTCCTTTACCTATGAAATTCTCGCTCCTCTTCCTGGGCTTTGTGGGACTCCTGCAGGCTGAGTTCTATAGCAGTCTGCAGTTCATCTTTAGGAAGCCCTGAACAAAAAAAACATAAGAACGTTACAACAGAGATCCTATAATTCAAGTTAAAATGGGTTAGTGTAAAAATCCCGCTGAGCACTCATAATACAATTCTGTTACTTCTATGTGACTCTTCCTTCACTGTTTTCTAACTAAACTAAATGGATGACCCATAACAGTCCTCAGATATTCTCATGTTATCAGCTTACTTACCACTAAAATCTTTTTTTCCCCAAACAGATAGCTATGTATGGCAGTACTTTAAATGTATATTAATATATATATATATAAGTTCCCCTTGAAAAAAAATGCTTGACACATTCTTTTTACATTTTACTTGTGTTTGAAGAGCAGTGTGTTCCTTATCTGCTTTATACCTAATTTCCCTAACGCCACACATAAGTCAATCAATTTTGGCAAATCTGTAGTAGCTACTTTTGGCTGCCCCTTGCCACAAGGGGTCACCACATGTTTGATTTGGCAGAGTTTTACTCTGGATGCCCTTCTTGACACCACCCCAAAGGAGATTTGTGTCTCTGGTTGGACTCAAACCAACAACCTTTTGCTGGTCAACTGAATGTATTAACTGCTACACCACCAGGGTTGAAATATACTGATTCTACTCTTCCCTTTCATAGTAAAGCTTTCTTTATTCTCATCCATTAAGCTCAGTTTGCATTTGTGCTGGAAGCGTTACTTCTGCTATCAGCCTTGTGTCAATTTGCATTCCCAGGGCACCTTTCTGGCCCTCCCAGGCCTCTCCAGATGTCCCTGACTCCTGGGGTTCTCCAGGGTCCTGAACCTCTGCAGGCTGGGTTGTCAGCAGTCCAACTGCATGTCCAATGTCCCCCTGACTGACCTTGAAGAGAGAGAAGAAGGAATATATAAAAGAAAAGATATTAGGGATTTTATCTGTGACTGCAACATCTAATAAAACATCACAAGAATAAGTCAACACATTTAAAAGACACACAAATCAAAATATAAACACATGGCCACATCCAGTTGATTGTGCTTTAAACAACAATTTTGGACTTTGTATGACTCAACGAATACATAACCCTGCTGCTGTCTGCAACTGGTTACACGATGCCTGTGAAAGTTAACCAGTGTGTTTAATGTACTCTTTGTTTAACTGTTACTTTTATGACATTCCAATTCATTCAATCTTTTAACAGGGTTTTCATATGCAGCTGTATTTAAACACTGTAAGCTTGAGGTAGAGTGCTGGAGTGAAAAAAATGGGACCCTATGGGGTCTTTAACATAATTTACACTTCAAAGACTCTTTAGCCGGCTAATAGTGCGGGAATGGATTGCTACAGTATAACATTTTTAGATTCATGTTCTTCATGGTATTAAATCTTGCTATAAAACATCTCTTACCTTTTAAACTGTCTAATATACTCCTCCAGCTAAAAGCAGAATTCTCACCATTACTCAGATTACAATTTGGATTTCTTTACAAATAACTATTAGAGCCTGTAGCATGGCTTCAGGATGTTTGTTGACTTATCTGTTTGTTAGCAGGATTACTCGTAGTTATGGATGGAGATGCATTTTAACAGAGATGGCCTAACTTAGAAATGATTCACATTTTTAGGGAATCTGGATTTTAATCTAGGAATGTTTGTAAGGATTCTTTACCATTGTGAGATGTGGGCAAATAATCAATTAAAAACTACACACACTATACAGTCTCAGATTATTCTTGTAGAATTTAAGTATTTCATGTTTCTTCTCAAAAATCATTTTGTATTTAAACAATTTCCTGAATGTCTGGAATAAATCTTGTCATTCTAGTACCTTTAATAATGTCATCATTTTTACAATAGCCCATAATTTGTTTCTATTATTGTGGCAACAGGGAGAGAGAAGCTTGATGAGTGTTTAACTCAGTGTAAACTTTTTCTTCCACGAAATGTAAGTTCAGGTTAGCATGACCTAAACCCCTTCATTAGTCGACTATACAGACAATCATAATAAAATGTAGTGAAACAGTGATCGATTCAAAAACTAAGAAAATGAAAAACTAATGAATGTGGCAGCAAAGTAAGACAAGAGATTCTTGTTGAGGATGGTCTGCTGACCAGGCTAAATAAGAAATGGTATCAGCTCTATCAGTTTGCAGTTCATGTTGTTTTAAATGGCCTACAAGCTTTTTAATCACATTAAAACTACAAATATATCAGTCACGGGAATCCCGTGAATGTTGTTCTACTGTCTGAAAGTCATTCACTGGCTAGCGTAGTGTCAAACAACTGTGCTACCCAAAACATGTGATGCTGCAGATTCTAAAAGCTGATGGTAACTTGTTGGTCCTTACATTCAGGGCTCTGTAGAGGATCTGTTGGTCCTGGATGCCAGTGATCTCCCTCAGCTGGCTGATCAGCATTTCACTCTGCTGAAAGAACGAAAACACCAGGCAGACTTTAGATCTTTCTATCACCATTACACACAACTTCCTGTATCGGATCCATACATTAGAGGCAGTGATGGGCTGGAATTTCATTCCCATTTGGGCAGACAAAATGGACATAACTGTAGCTCAAGTAGGCGATCCACTGGAAGTATTATTGGCATTGAAGTTACAACTGTTACAACAATAAATCCACCATTTAGATTGGCTCAATAATCCTCGCTTTCACTATGCAAGTCTGTCCTCCATCAAGAATGAAATATGTTGTAAAGAATACGCCACCAACAAAATAAATGAATAGTGCTTTTGTTCGCACCAAAAGCTATTGGTAGTTTTTCTTTGATAGCTGAAATGGCACTCAAAGAAAGAAAAATGTGAAAAATTGACTTTCAAAAGAAAAAAAGAGCCCTCTTGTCAGAAGAGGCAAAAAAGATGATTTATCCAAAGGAATTCAAAAGTAAAACACCAGTCAACTTCCTTATGAGCATTTGCTCAGCAGAGAAAACACCAGAAGGGACTCACAATCATTCAGCTGGCATTACTTCTGCCAGAAAGTCTGGTCTATATGCCACCAGTACTGAGGGTACACGAGACCAGCCTAAGAAAGTCCCTTGTGTTAACCAAAAGATGTCAAGCTTAGTGTGTCTTCCCACTTACAGTCCTCCTTGCCTCATGTACATGGAGTGGAACAAACTGAGGACCACATAAGTGGTCAGCAGTTTGCTGAGTAGGAACAGTTAAACAAAAATGAAATTACATTTCCAATGAGTAGCACTGAAACATAGTTTGGAGAAGGTTTGGAATAGCTGGAGATATTGTTATAGAGGCACTAATTTATGGGTGAGTTCCACAACAACAAAAATGGATCAATGGATCAAAATGTTAGATCAGGAACTGACAAAAAGCCAGGAGATGGACCTGATGATTTTAAAGATGGACAACATTAGAAATAAGTACATTAGAGGGAGAGCAGTTTGGAGACAAATGAGAAAACCAAGGCAGGGATGGCTTGGACAAGTGCAGAGGAAGAATAGTGGATATACTGGGCAAAGGATGTTGAAAATGGAGCTGCCAGGCAGGTGGAAAAAAGGAAGACCACAGAGAAGATTAATGGATGTATTGAAAGAGGACATGGAGACTGGCTGGTGTGACAGAAGAGGATGCAAGGGAGATAATGAGATGGAGGCAAATGATCCACTGAGATTCCTAAAGGGAGCACCTGAATAAAGTGTCTGAACCTTAGCGATTTGCTGGGATGTCAGTCTGTGTATCTGCCTTCTCTGTTTAGTTTCAAGCAGACCAGTGAATGGGACACTGGCCAATCAGGGGCACTTTCAGGTACCCTTCCTCCAATTAGATCCCCCTCTCTCAGCCAGCAGGCTTTGCATGGTCAGTCTCCCACCACCACATTATTTGTTCCACACATGGACAGGCACACACAAGTGTTCCCAGGCAGTCATATACTTTGACCTCACAGACACATGAAGTTTTAAAAAAGAAATAACACGAGTTTACTGAGTTAGAGGCTCTATATAAAGCCTGCAACCCTGACACCAGGTGCACATGTCATGGTATCTTTCTCTTACACACACAAAGGAAGCCAGGAGCAGGCTGACCAGACTTATATGGAGTCCAGGGGCTATCTGAGACCCTCTTGGTTAGCCTCTATTTTCAGCTACTGACATGAATAGCACAAGCTTCTGTTTATCATTCCACTCACCATGCCACCAGGCATGGTGAAAGGGCAGTAGTGGGTCTGTCTCTTTCTCTCTTTCAAACACACCTCCTGTGTCAATACCAAACCAAAAAGTGTGATAAACGTTTAGATTTCTATTGCATTTAATTAAAACCACATCATTTATAATAAGAGGAAAGCCCTCCCCGAAGCATAACACCACTAAGCTCCACACACTGTCTTAGAATAATTACAAAAGCCTGTTGAAAGAGCGATCGGTTGGGTTAATAGTTACTTAGCCAGATAACGGTTTAAATGTAAGTGTAACGTAGTTTACGTTTAACTAGTGGGGATTATTGATAAAATATGTATTCTTATACAAGAAACTCTGCATAATTAAAGTGTTATTATTTTATTTGTGGGATATGATTAATATACTTCCTGGAAAATTTCGACCAGGAGTCACTAAACGAGCAAGAAACTGAGAAGTTCAATGAGGCTTCATGAGGCTTACTTAAGTAGTCACATCGGGTTAAAAAGCCATGTCAGAAGTTTGATTTAAAAATAAAAAGTGTGTTTTATGCATGCCGAATTCAAAAACGTTATTTTTAAAAATTTGAAAACGTTTTAAAATGTATTTTTATTTTGGGTTACATTAAAGAACATCAGAGGAAACTTTAAAATCGCAGATTTTTGAACGCACACTGGCCTCCGGGAGTTGTGCCCACACAACAGAGGGGTTAGTGTTAAGGTTAGCTCTTCAGGCGTTACAAGCATGCCACTTATTGTGTTAATAGCAGCTCCATCATCCTGCGCTCTCACCGAGTTGGTCGAGTTTTCTCCATTTTCAGACTGATCGGCTCTCATTGCAGACGAAAACATGAATTCCTTCTGATTATTTTCCCCCAAATACTTCCAGCACTGCCTTCGACTCAAACCAGCTCCATCTGTCAGGCACAAGAGCGACAGGCCAGCTGCGCGCGCTCACCTATCCAGACACGCGCGTGCCTTGGAGCGATCGCTAATTACAGTCAATGGTCGCTAACTTAAAACCCGCGCGCACCCGTTACAAGATTGTCGGGACGTTTCCTCAGGTAATGAAATACTTCCAGTGTCTATGGCAGATTTATTGTCCAACGTTAATGGCTTTACAGCAATTATGTAGCTAGTTTACAATACGGTGACTTCCGCCTCTCTTACATAAAAAAACAACAATTTCTTCGTCTCTAAGAGCCGTATTGTTGTTTTTGTAATTGCATTACTGCTTTTCTTACTAGAAAAAAAAAATGTGATTGCAATATAAATAATATGCATTTATATCCATGGTATTACAGTCACGGCAATCTGTAATGTGAAATATTTTTATGCCGTGCACTTTATGGCTTTATTTTCCACTCTCTGCTTCGCAGACATGTACAATTACCCATCAGTCCATACTTTAGTTCTTCTGTTAGATGCTTCCAGCACTTTTACAACACATACTTAAGTGTTTAGAATCATCTGAAACTGTAAACTGGCACTAAAAACACTTCCAGGGAGCTTTCTCTCGGGGGTGTTTCTATCATATGTATCACCTTACCCGGGTAGTGGAAAATCAATGACAACCAAAAAAATGTCTGCTCTACCCTGTTCATTGCTCCTCCCCTACTGTCAGGATTGCTGCTGTTGAACTTATTTGATCAAACTGTGGATATTTCTACGTTAACAGGGCAATCATTTTGGGTATGACTCTTGGATAACACCTGTAATCTTGGTTTTTAGCTTGATGTCTCTCATTTGGCTGACGCTGCTGTTCTCAGGTAAGATGCTCTTTTTGTAATTGAATGAAATGTCCACATGAATTCATTTAGATGTTTCGTCTTTGTGGCATTTCACATCAGAATGAAGCAGCTGTCACATGTCCTGATTTTCTGTTTTGTTTTAATTGTGTGAGCCATTGCTTTGCTTATTGTATTTGGTCAGCAGTACCAGACACATTCAGATGTAACGATAAATGCAGTGATAAAGAAAAGGTCACCTTGGCTGATGGTTATTATAAAGTATCCTCTTAACAATGTGTTTAAATCCATATACATTTATTTTTAAAAATGTGGATTTCCTTACATTATTCTCATCGCTTTACATTAAAGTGGCAAAATGAAGAGAATGCAGACCAATGAATGTCTCATGCACCTCTCTGCCTTTTTGCAAGACTTAGTAAGTGATCCAGGAAATTCAAAGGGGACTTCTTGATACCCCCAGCTCACCCCAAAACTTAATTACCCCATTCTTTTTGTGTTGTGTAAATTCAAGTAGGCAACAGATACTGAGTTTAGGCATGATATGATATGATATCTTTTTTAGTAATCCACTGATGTAATAGTTTAAGCCTCAGATTTTCCTCTGCACAATTGGACAGCAGTACACCGTCTTAGCCTTTGTGTCCTGTGAGCTGTTTGTCCAAGTGGTAATCTTTCTTTAACTTTTAGCCCATCTGGCTGAATGCGTGCCAGAGAAGCCAAAGAGGTCAGCTCTGAACCAGCTGACCAGGACCCTGCTGAGGAACTACGACTGCGGCGTTCGACCTGTTCACAACTGGACCACTCCTACTACTGTCTACATAGACCTGACGCTACGGTCTGTCCTTGATGTGGTATGTCAGCTTTGAATGCTTTCTGCTGTGTTTGTACTGCTCCTAACGTGTATGATATTGCATTTTATTCAGTGTCATTTTTCATGCATTTCTCTGTCGTTTACAAAGCAACTCAAACGGTAACCTTGGAAGAGTTAACATATAAGAAAAGTTTTAGAAATTGTGTTGAAACTCATTTTCTTTTCTTCAGGATGGAAAGACTCAGAGCATCACTACAAGTATTTGGTACAGACAGGTAAATAGCCTTTTTGTGTTTCCTTTTTGTTTTTTGTTACACAAGTTAAGAAAAAAAAGGCATTTTTCACTGTAATAAAATATATATCTTTATGGATAAAATAGCTTTTTAGTTTAGCTGAAAAATACTTTGCTCTTTTCAGGTCTGGACAGATGAGTTCCTGGTTTGGGATCCAGACGAGTTTGAGGGTATCAAAGAAATCTCGCTGTCATCTGAAGCTATCTGGATACCTGATGTTATCATTAGTGAATTGTAAGAAAGTGTCTGCACAAACCTTTTTTTTCTCTTGTTCAGTGCAGTGTCCTTCAATTTTACCCAAGTCTCAAACATGATTATGTTTCTTAGATTTTAGAAATGTACCACAGATTCCTACTGATCTGATTGTTTTGTATTGTATTAAAGCAATAATACATAAATTGAGAAGATGGTATACTTTTGGATACTTGCCTGTATCCTCGACTGCCTTGACTGAATGCTGATGTCATACTGAGGCTTTACAAGGGCCGTGACTGGCTGATGATGCTTCACCAGAGAATACAAGATCAGAGACATGCTTCCTGTGACTGAAAAAAATATATGAAAAGTCAAAGTCAAAACCCCATGCAGTGCATTAAAATATTCAGATATCTTTTAACATGGCAACGTTTTTTAATTTTGTTGAAAACTGTTAGGAAACTAGGTCTTCGTGGTAACTGTTATTCTCATGTTTCTGTATTAGAAATGGTATTTTGGCATCCCAGAGGTAATCATGAAATAATCAGCGTCAGAATACTTTATTAATGCCAGAGGAAATTATGTACGCCTCAATCTCAGTAAATCTCGGTAAGTCTAATCAAAATTAGGTTAGAATTCATGTTAAACATGAGCAATTCTGAGGTGCTGGTTTAGCATGTCCCCATTCATGGGACACGGTGCAGGAAACAGCCACTGCAGTTATGGATCATCTAAACAAAAAGGTCAGCCTGTCTTGATGTTCATATTTCACCTGTTCTCCCCTCTTTCTCCTCATATCTGTTCCAGTGTGGACGAAGGGAAGTCCCCTCCGATCCCCTACGTTTACGTCAACTCTTCTGGCTCAGTAAAGAACAAACGGCCCATACAGGCAGTGCTAGCTTGCACTCTTGAGATGTACGCCTTTCCATTTGACAAGCAGAATTGCAGCCTCACCTTCCGAAGTTTGCTGCACTCAGGTCTGTAAATTCAGCCTACGTTTACTGCAGGAGAGTGCAGTTTTCATACCTGTGGTGGAGAATTTTAACAGCTTTAAGTAGAGAAATTTGGTCAGAATGACTTGACTTGGTGTACCTGCCTAATCTACAAAACAACAGTGTTTTTAATTGTTTTTTATTGAGCAACAGAAGACAGGATGTGACGAGATATATATGTGTGTGTGTGTGTGTGTGTGTGTTGTGTGTTTTAGGGGCTGCTGTGTGGAGGTATGGGGCTCTATTCATTACAAAAACCTTTGTTAGTGAGGGAGGGAGACAAAAAATAGAATAATAAGTAAAAACAAAGAAATTAGAAAAAAAATAGACGAGTTATGTTGTGCATAATAAAACAAATACACATACCAAGAGTAAAAAAGGGAGATACTGTGAAAAGCACTGGGAAAGTATCTTTGCCTATCACCAGCTTTGTATAACACGAGGTGTCAGGATGAAGCCCTCATAAGGAGCACCTATGGTGATTCAATAGGTTGAGACTAATTAGATCAACAGTGTTTTTATTTAGTGTGCCATAAATTGAACTTTTGTTTTTTTATCATTTCCAAATCAGAAAACTTTAATTATGTGGTCACAGTTGCTCGAAGACAGTAAGAACACTAACTAACTAAAATAAATTAAATATTAGAATATATTACGAAGTTACAAAATCTAACAATATAGCTCTAATAAATTTACCCCAGTTTACGTTTATTACCAGAATCATAGATATTTATCACTGCATAAAGTTCAACAAAACACACTTAAATTGTCTTATTCTTTTACTTTCTTCTCTTACTGACTTCTGGTCCCAACAATCCTGGGGTTGGTTCCCATTTAAGACCAAGATGGACACTGCTAATGTCACGGTGAGCTGTGTGGCAGGCAGTGGTTGGGCCCAAGCACAGGACTCAGAGACAGAATATTTAACTCAAGGTGGCAGCTTTATTTGCTGGCAAAACAAACTTAGCAACACAACACATGAGTACTATAAAACAAAAACAAAACTCAAACTAGGAGGGTTTAACTAAATTGGGAATACATGGCGTGGCATGTCATAACCTGATGACACAGGACTAGGGATGAACACACAGCTAACGTGGAGGACGCAACAACTGGCAGGGGAAAAACACAGGGCTTAAATACATACTGGCGTGATTAGGGAATGCGAGACAGGAGGGAGACACAGCTGGGACAATGCAGGCATGATGAGGCATGGGGAAATTTCAGTTCAATAATAAACCTGAGGTACTGGGTCACAGTACCGTGACAGCTAAAGTACCTTAGACCATCATGCATCCTATCCTGAAATTTCAAATCCTTATGAATTGAAATGTCATATCTCATTAGCCACTAACACCTTAAGCTCTCCCCAAAGCCTGAAGACCTGGCCCACTAAAGGCTAAAGACTATGGTGATCCACTAAAGCAGTAAACAGTCAAATTGTAGAGGCTGTATAGCTAATGTTTTGTATTTTCAGCTGGTGTTCTTTCATATGCCTCTGCAACCATCAGTTATTATTGCCTTGTAAACGACATAGCTTCAGTCCTGTGATGAAAACTGAACCATCTCTAGGACAACTGATGAAAGTCATCAACTGATAAAAACAGTGAAATGCTGAGCTTATTTTATTCCGTATATGCAGTGTTTATCATGCCATTCAGCTGTAGAGTTTGCCACAGCTGACAGATGACATGTACAGATGACAGTGCACCTTGCTTAAAAATCTGTGGATAGTAGAAGGAAAACTCAATAATTTGAAATTGATTTGTCCGCCACTGTGAGACAAAGGTGACAACACAGTACAAGGAGATAGCAGATACACACTACGCTCATTGTTGCTCTTCTGCCATCTTTTATTCTTCGTTATCTCTCCCTCTGCAGTGCAAGAAATAAACTTGGCCCTGTTGAGGAATGAAAACACCACAGCTAATGATAGAAAGCAGTTCATGAATGATGGAGAATGGGAACTGCTGTCCATTCCTTCACGCTACCGGCTGAGTCAACAAAACGAAAATGAATATGCCTACATCCAGTTTAACGTACGTGACTTATTGTACTTAGTGTACATTCATCACATTTACTGTTATTGTGAGTAATTTAAATGAAACTGGTTATCTTATAAATCTAACAACAATCAAATACTAATATTTCTGGTGTCTAATAGATTATTATTTCAGAGGCGTAAACGCTCTGTAACAAGTGAGAGAGTAACTGTGCCGTGATGGCTCTGATGGCTAGTCGATGGTGAGCTTTAAACTGTAGTTCTCTGCGGGTTACACCCTGAAGCGTTGCGGTGGAATTGTAAAGTGTAAAGCAATTGGCTGCGACCTTCATGGATTGAGCTAGAGCGCTAATGCCAAATGATGAGGCTGAGGCTGTTTCTGGCAAGTAAAGAGACAGATAGAGAGAGAGAAGCTGATAGACAGGGGAGGGTGAGCAACCATAATGAGACTGTCTCAGTGGCTGCCTGATCAATGGACTTCTTGTTAGCGGGGAGCAAAATGGCCCCATAGCCCATTGCAGGTGGAGAGCAGGGAGGGCTGCTAGTTATACAGCTCAAAGAGCCAAGGGGGTTTTTTTTGTAATGGAGCATTTCTTGGCTCACTGGGATATTGTTACATTGTGACAGTGTTGTTGCGTGCAATAGATATTTTATATAAAAACGTCTGACTTCTGAGAAAATGTTGATTTTCACAAACTGGAGAAGGTAACAGAGCTACATTCAGCTGCTATTAATAACCCAAATACTTGAACATGAACAAACAAATCTACACACATTCAGAATCCACATCTATAGCCTGAGAAGAGCTGATGCTCTATTCATCTAAATGAAAAGTCAAAATGAAATCCAAACATATTCATTCCAGTTTGGAAGTAAAAAAAAATGCACTAAAACATTCATAGTGATGCCTATTCATGTCTTGGACCACAAGCTTATTCAACAGTAGGCCACTTGATGTCACTGCACACTGTTATATTGTTGTTACATAAATAATAATGGGTATAGTGGCTCTTTTTATCACTCGTTGATGACTGGGGCCCATTTCATGAATTTGGCAATTGGGGTCAACGACTTTCACACTAATTTTGTCACTTTTAACTGATCTGAAAAAATGAAAACCTTGAATCCTATGCCCGAACATGGGAAAGGACTGTCAAACTTGCAAATTTATATTTAATTTGCGAGTGATGATAACTTGGGATGCCAGCAATTTTTGCAATCTGTATCAGAGTAGTGCTCATAAATTACTTTGTGAAGCAGGCTGTAGCTTGACAAATTGAGACCAGCTGAGTGATTGGCGTGTTTGCAGACAGCTGATATTCTGCAGAGAACGATGGAAAATGACTTTGAGAGAGAGTGTCCTAGATGTGATGAATAAGACACTCCTGTGATTACATATCATATGTGCTGTGAATGCTAACAAAGTTTAACGAGTGCAGTGTAAACAGGAGTTACTTCAAGGACTCACTCCTCACTCTCTCGGAGAGAGTAATGAAAGGCTCCCTCACAGCAGCAGCTAGTGAAACATCAGTTAGCTGGTAATTATTATCAGGGATGGTTTCAACTTGTTATGACGGGAAACTTTCTAACAGGATTATGTTTAGTTTTTTATTAATCACCAACACGGCAGCTCAGACACATGAACACACTAGAGAGGGAATTACTGGAAGTTTTTCAGGGTGTGTGGTTATCAAAAATCAGACATAATTGAATTTCAGATTATTACTAGTACTCAACACACAAATTCACTCGTGTTATCACACAGGAGCCAACAGGCAGCGGTGGTTAGGACTGTAACCACACTGCAAGAAGTCCCTGGGTTAAAATCCACCATCTGGCTGGGGTCTTTCTGTGTGGAGTTTGCATGTTCTCCCCATGTCTGTGTGGGTTCTTACTGGGTACTCCGGCTTCCTCCCACAGTCCAAAGACATTCAGTCAGTGGGGTTAGACAGTTTAGGTGATTCTAAATGAATGTTTGCCTGTCTGCGTTAATCCTGCAACAAACTGGTGACCGGTCCAATGTGTACCCTGTCTCTTGCCCTATGGCAGCTGGGATACGCTCCAACACCCCCGTGACACTGAATAGAATAAATGAAAGAAAATGGATGGAGTGACAGTCAAAATATGTCCAAGACTGAAGAAGTTTATCGTCATTTACACTGCAAAACACAAGTGGTTGCGCAGAACAATGAATTTCTTACTTTGCAGGTTCCCTTCACACAACTAAATAACAACTAACTAAAATAAAGAGTAAACTTAACCCTGAGCATAGAAAATAGCATAGAAAATAATAATAAAGTAAAACAAGTGAGGCTTATGTGTAGGTGTAGTCAGAATTTAAAGTGCAAGTAGTTGCAACACTGTCACAGTGGTAATGTATGCAGAGTATGCAATATTAAAATGTTTATATTGTATGAAGTTGTGTTATGTTGTATATAAATGTACAAAATTGCAAATTTACAGGTTAAAGATCATTACAGTTCAACAATTATTCAGTGATTCAGTAGCCCGATGGCCTGTGGATAGAAACTGTTTTTTTTTTAGTCTGGTTGTCCTCTATATTACAGCTGATAGTGTGTTTTGTGGATTATACAGACTAATAAGGACATTTATTTTGTGAAACAAGACAGTGCTGCTGCTTTTTTGTGTCCTAAGTGAAATGTCCCTCAGTTCCATTCAGGTGGGTTTGGAGGCAGAAATGTCAGAGATAAGTGTTTCATGCACACAGCTGTTTGTTTGGAGAGATAAACAAATATTGCATGGTTATATTTAAAAGTGACTCTGAAATTAGGTGTGTAAACTATGAAGACTCTTCTGTCCTTGGTACCTCAGCTCACTGGCCTCATCTTTTATTCAGGTGTTGATTCGCCGGCGCCCCCTGCTGTACGTGGTAGGACTCCTCATCCCGAGCATCTTCCTCATGTTGGTGGATGTGATGAGCTTCTACCTGCCTCTGAACAGCGGCACACGCATCACCTTTAAGATCAGCATACTGCTCGGCTACACCGTCTTCAGAGTCAACATGACAGATGAACTGCCTGTTACTGCTGTCAGAACTTCCCTCATTGGTGGGATTTTAAAGACACACATATGTAAAGCAAAGAACCTATATCCTGTTTTTTATTTTGTAGCTGAAGCCAGAAAGGTTAATGTAAAATAAATTCCAATGTGCACTGTCTGCAAAACATTAATTTGTAGAATGACAATAGTATGTCTAGTAGTACTGGGGGAATACAAGAGGAAAAACAAGTGGAGCCTAATTGAAGTAGCCGAATCTGAAATACCTTAATTAAATTATGAAGCTCTGAGTGCTCCCCACATTTAATTTTACACACAGTAATTTATCTGGGGAGGCTGCAAACCTGCTCTGCCTTAAATAGAGTGCTCCATGAAAAACCTATAAAGAGTAGGGTAATGTTAAACCATAGAAAAGATCACTCTTAGACTAAATACCCTAAGACTGGCAGTGTGGCACAATATGAAGGCAGTTTAAGGTAGAATCAGACTGTGAGCATGGAAATAGGTGTCTGGGCAATGAGTAAAGCTTTATTGTAAATATTGGTTATAGTTTGGCTTTTATGTAACTAGACACTATTGTAAGTGTTTCTATATTCTCCACCCAGTTTCTGAACTATGCAATCTCCATTTAGGGGTATTCTTTGTGGTGTGCATGGCCTTGCTGATGCTCAGCCTGATCAAGTCTATACTGGTTGTGAAGCTGCTTCACTACAGTGAGAAGGAGGTCAAGGAAATGTCAGTGTCTGCCTGCCTGTTGGACAAGTACGGCTCAGCTGGTCATGTCTTTACTGAGAGTGCTTTAACTTCCATCAAAACCCTCGACCACATAAACCCGTCTGGAGGTAAACTTTAAGACTCGCTTTCCCAAATGTGCTATTGGCAGTGGATATAAGAGTACAATTTTGTATTTTGTATTTCTTTACTTTGCTTCAGCAAAATTGAAAACAACATCATGAGTCATGGGAGGAAAAACACTTAAAAGGGAGCCAAGGCACATCTTATCTGTGGGAAAATTTAAGCTCTAAAAATAGAAATAGAAATACACACTGTGCCAAAGCGTATGGAAACTCTTTTTGAAAGTAGGACAAAAATGCATTAGCGGAATAGTTGAGGGTGGAATAGCAGCAGGGTGGCACAGTGGGCCAAGTCACTGGGGCTATTGTACAGGATATAAAGCTAGTAAAGGATTTAAACTGTCTCCTACTCCATAAATATATATAATTATTACTTGCATTGTAATGTTTTTTTTTTCTTAGACTATGAGCTTGAAAACTCACTGGATGAGGATCTGCTGTCCCTGAATGAGATCCAGGATACTCCCACTGGGCTGGAGTGGCTCCTCCGAGAGCTGGTTTCCCTCCGTCTAGCTTTTTCCCAGGAGGACAGCGAGTCTTCAGCTCAGAGCGAATGGCTGGCCCTCTGCTCTAAGCTCGACTGCTTCCTGTTTCGCCTTTATCTGCTGGTTCTGGGCTTGTACGCTGGAACGCTACTGCTGCTCTGGGTCAACTGGAGCTTTGCTTGACTTAGCTACACATTTAAAAACCTAAAACAGTTCTTGCCACTGTACTTGCAGATATAAATACTGCGCTGTTGCTGTGTATAGAATAAACCTGCTTTAAATAAAAATATAGGCTACTTCAAGAAGTGCTCATATATATTTAACCTAAGAAACTCTGATTACAATACACTTTATTTGCATATCATTGTTGTTGACAGTGCTTTAAAATGATGATTATATGTTGCAATGTGGCTGTTTTCTGACTGTTTTTAGTTTTAATCACAGTTGTGGACCTTTGGGGTCTAAGAACAGGATGTGGTCAAAGCAACAGTTTATTCAGGTTATATAAATTATTAAAAAACTATGTTTATTACTGACGGTTTGAGTAATGCCTTTTCAAATAGCCAGTAGAAATATTTGGCAAAACTCCATAAAGTACACTTGAAGTCTTGTGGAGCAATAGCTACTCTTTAAATATGCTGCTCGCGTAACCGCCACCGCTTTAGCCATCGTAGCACTGTATCATCATTCTGACAAAGACATTATTGTATCGGCTCTGTTATTATGTTTCCCGGCAGTGAAGATTTACTCAGAGATACTGTACAATAAAGTAGCTCTCAGGAGAAAATTCTCACTTCCAGTGTGATGCTATGATATTGTATTCATACTTTAATCTCCATCCTACTGCCACAAAATGGATCAGTGAAAACCTTTCAGAGCTCAGCTGCTGTGTCTCTATTCCCTGGTGGTTTCCTAATAGTCCTAATAAGAATATCAAATGTGCACAGAAAACTTGCCAGTGTAACGATCAATATTAATGCAGTTTTGATGGTATCAGCAACCTCTTTTTTCCAGTATATCTGGTTACACGATGTTATGCAACACATCTGAAAATAAATCTTTCATCATTGCTTTGTTAGTGTCTCTATGAGGCTTCCAGTGGCTGTTTAAGATGTCTGCATTCGCTTTGTTTTGGATGTAAATGTAATCTGTAGATGTTTGTGTCTGTTTTTTGTTTTTTTTAAATAAAATAATAACCACAAAAAGAATGTGATTATTTTGCAAAGATAAAACATGACAGAAGAAGCAACAAAAGCTTTTGTGAGGCAAAGGAACGATGGATCTTGCCTATCTGAAATACACATGATTACAGACTTAGTATGCATCCATTTAGAGAGACAGCTACAAGCCCTCAAAGGCTTCGCTGCTCATATTCATTATTTCTGAAGCCCGGAGAGCAAGCGAGTGAAAAAGTAGGCCACAAAACCTTTCTTTAGGAAATTTCACATGAATGAAACTAAAGAGTTGTTACAGCCCTCCATGGCTTAGAGCTAAAGGTTCAATCCAAATCAAACCTACATTTTTTTTGTTTGAATTGGAATCTGAATTTGAAAACTACTTACATTATATAAGTCAAAAACCAAAACCTTCAGTATTTTAGATATGGTCAGTGTGAAAGTGAACTACAATATCGTCCTCTTTCAAGGTGCACTTAAGATCAGGGGCTAAATTTGTGGCAGAGAGGCCAGAATTTTAAGATTTTAAGTTTAGGCTTTAAACTTTCCTTTTTGCTAAAGCATATAGTTAGGGCTGGATCAGCTGACCCTGAATCCTCCCTTAGTTATGCTGCAATAGGTTTAGGCTGCTGGCGGATTCCCATGATGCATTGAGTATTTCTTTTTCAGTCACCTTTCTCACTCACTGTGTGTTAATAGACCTCTCTGCATTGAATCATGCTTGTTATTAATCTCCTGTTAAAAGGGAGTTTTTCCTTCCCACTGTCACCAAAGTGCTTGCTCATAGGGGGTCATATGATTGTTGGGTTTTTCTCTGTATGTATTATTGTAGGGTCTACCTTACAATATAAAACACCTTGAGGCGACTGCTGTTGTGATTTGGTGCTGTGAATTGAATTGAATTGAATTGATTTGAACCTGGCCTGCCAAAGAGCCCAGTTCACCTTGCTAGATGACTTTGCAAAGAGTAACAGTTGCAAATGATTCATTAATCATTTTAATTTTTTAAAAAGGTATACCATTATTCCTTGTATGGCCATGAAAATGTATTGAAAGTAAATAGTATTTCTAGATCCTGATAAATTGCAACATACTACTGTTGTTTGAATCCAAAAGCACCAAACATGTGAAGGTTACATGCATTTGCAGACTTCACTGTAGTCTGGAAATTGTACGGCATATGTAATGACAGTAGACTCAGTAGTATTAGGGATGATGGAGCATTCGGAAGGCAGATCCAGCAAAGATTATTTCAGTGTTGTACAGATAACTGGGCTGTATGCAGC
>VUQG01044520.1:71262-83802 GCA_015106755.1 Etia nguti
CATAATCAGTAAGTACTGTAGATAGAGCAAACCCTGGCCACGAAGCATTGCAATATAGTATGCTCTGAGTTTTGAATTTCATAAACAAAATATTATGCCCTTTCTTTAAAAGTTAATGGGCATATTTACCAAACAAATGTACCCTGATGTAAAACTGAGGACAGCTGAAAACTGGCTAATAAAAATTCACACCGCCACGCTCCTTTTTAACTGTTTTTAAGGCATTAATTGCTGACACTTTGAGACTAAAATGAGATGACACTCTTGCCTAATGGTTTCTTAATTGGTAAACGTAACATACTGGCCTGGGATCGTATTATTGAATTAAATAACTTCTCAGACATGACATATGATCCAGTCGCAGAACTCTGGCTCCATTTATCTGAGCGAGCTGCTGCTTTATTGAACAAGGAGTGGTGTCAGAGCAGACGGATACACCCTCATGAGTGGAGTGACACTAACAAGGTTTTGATAGTGGATGTGAGTGAAGCGATGCATATAGTGGATGGATGTGGAGGATATAGGTGCCAGGCATCCTGAGGCCTTTCATCAGAGCGACAGGCAGACTTCAGCAGCAACAACAGAAAACACAGGTGAACTAGCAGCATGAGATTCTCATCAGCCTGGACAGCACTCTGCTTCCTTCTGATTAATGAAGCCTCAAAAGAATGCACAGGTACACCAAAGTATTTAATTTGACTGTTAACCTAAGCCAGTTTTGGGCCTTGGGTTCACCAGATATCAGGGAAAATATTAACGATAGCTTAAAATGTTATTAGATTTCCTGTGTAATATTTTTGCTAGTCTTCATTTAACTTTCTAGTTCAATCTTAGCTGTTTAATTTTAGTCACATCTGTCTGGTAACAAATTAAGTGTTTTTGTTGAATTAAATTGAATCTTAGTAACTAATAATTCTGTAATATCTATAATTTAAATTAAATAAAATTAAAGTGTCTCAAACAAACAAAAAATATCACAGAAACAGCTGACATTAATCGTACATATAAAAGATATAGGATACATGTTGAGATATTTAAAAAAGCCATGAAAACTTACAGTACTGTTATCTTTCTGCTGAATCATTAATGCTTAGTTGCTTGGAAATGTAGATTTTTAATTTAATATAGGTGACATATAGCTTTTATCTGTCGTCTGAAACAAGAAATGCATACTCCTTATAAAATACATTTAGTTTAAAAATATTCTCATCGTAAATGATCAGTGCATTTAATGTTCATAATGATTTCCTTCTAATTTTTTTTGAGGAATTTCCTTTTTATTTTTATTGAAGCTGACCACAGATGCAACTGATTTTATTACACATTTGTTTGTCATTTGTGATTTCAACTATTTCTTTAACAGCATATATATATGTACATATATTAGTATATATATTATATTAGTGTATCTATTAGATTTTTTATTGGTTTTTCAAATTTTCACTGTAACTTTTTTTTAGCGAAGAAATTGGGCAGCAGCAGTGGAAGATTTGCCAATGCCACGTTAGTGCGACTGGCAGAATTTTTGAGTGCCGGTTATAAGAAAGGAGTGAGACCAGTGAAAGACTGGAACACCCCTACTAATGTGGAAATTGACCTCATGGTATACTCTATCCTTAATGTGGTGAGTTATGCTGTCTACAAAGCAATTACTATTTTCTGTGTGTTATATATTTTAAAGAAACCATCGTTAAATATACCGTGTGTCATAATTATGCATATGTGAGCATGCACAAATACACGCTTATTTTGTAAAACTGAATCTAAATTATTGCTATGACATGTTTGGATTAAAAAAAAAACCCAGAAGCACCGATATAACATGGATTGTATAACATTTTTTGTTTTTCCGCTGATTTCTTTGTTTTGTTTTGTGTTAAAGGATGAGAAGAATCAGGTGTTAACAACATACGTCTGGTACAGACAGGTAAGAAAAATAAAAAATCTTGGTGTATATTGTTTGCTTACTTTATTTGTAATTGCGGTATTATTCATTTATCACATATTTTACATTTGACATGGCAAATATGTTGTTACTCAACAATAAGTTTTAGTATTCACATTCATGCTATTTAAAACAAAAAACTTTCAGTTGTGATTGATTTTTTTCCTCTTGAAACCATTACATTTTCTCATGGGGCTGTGTAAGTGCCATAAACATAGACAAACAAACCATATGTTTGCTTGTCTTTGTTTGGATAAATGACTAAATCAATAAATATGCCATTAAAAGCAACAAAATAATATCTATAAAATTGAGACATTAGTCAACTTATAAAGTGCTACATAAAATATGTTTGCTTTAACTTACATCTGTATTTGCTTTTCTTTGTATTCCTTTGTGTTCAGTTATTTAATGAAACCACACTCTGTCCATATTTTCTGACATAGTGCAATTAAAAAAATCTTTACTTTCTGTTTGGATCTTTCCTCACTCCTGAATATTTCAGTCATGGAAAGATGAGTTCCTGGTGTGGGATTCACAGGACTTTGATGGAGTCAAAAAAATTTCCATACCCACGGCTAATGTTTGGGTTCCTGACATCCTCATCAATGAGTTGTAAGATTATGCTATTACTAGTTCTAATACACAGACCCTCTTGCATTTCTCTTTCACTGATTAAAACTGTCACTGTTATTTCTGTCTATGACCTGCAGTGTGGACGTGGGGAAGTCTCCAGACATTCCTTATGTTTATGTCACAGATGATGGAGTTGTGCGCAACTACAAGCCCATCCAGGTTGTCACAGCATGCACTCTCAATATCTACAACTTCCCATTTGATGTACAGAATTGCAGCCTCACCTTCCAAAGCTGGCTCCATACCAGTAAGATATTTCACTTAGTTATTAAAGAATTTAAATTGATCATTAAATAGCAGTCATCAGCGTGATTTTGTTTTTCTAAATACATTTTTATTATATGACAACATTGAAATGTATATTTTATTATTTTTTATTCCTAAAAGTATTCTCGGGTATAAGAATGCTAACAAGCCTCTAACAAGCCAGACGTACATTTTAGAATAGAATTATTTGTGAATGCTTTAAAAAATGCAATGAATAGTTCATATTTATCAATTACCTGCATGAACTAAACAGAAAAAAAGCTAAATCCAATCAATGTCTTTGAAGCAGCACCACTTCTTGTAAGTCTTGGCTAGAACAACTGCTCTGTTTGATGAATCCATCAACTCTCTCCCGCTGTGAGAGAGCACAGAGGCAGGTGAAGGCTGACGTGTTGCCATGGCTGTTTCACGCTGCTCCCAATATTGTGTTCGATTTGTAGTTGATGACATCAACATCACCCTGATGCGAGAGCCCGAAGAACTCAGTAAAGACAAGAGTGTCTTCATGAACCAAGGAGAGTGGGAGTTACTTCATGTACTATCCAAATATAAGAACTTCAGTGTGGACAAAGAAGAGTATTACGCTGAAATGAAATTCCATGTGAGTGTAAAGATTTACTAAGTTGTGTACAGCATACAAAAACTCCTACCCAATGTAATAAAGATAGAGAAACAGTGAAAAAATTGAATAAATCACTTGTTTATTTTGTTTAGTTTTTTTTTTCTGCCCATTTTGTTTTGCTAATGTGTTTACTGATCTAATGTTTATACAGCTAGGTCCATAAGAATTTCAGCTTCAATTCAAGGGGTTTATCAGAAGTACTGAATTAACTCTTTAGGAAATGCAGACATTTTTATACAAAGTCCTTCATTTTTGGAAGTTCAAAAGTAACTCCACAACCCCGATGTTAAACAAAAGAATTGTTTTTACGATGAAATTCTTTGCACTCACTGACTGCCTGAAGTCCATGGCCATCATCTTTTTCCTCCAGCGATTGAGGACTATCCCATTTTTCTGCTTTGAAAAACTTTTGAGGCGCTTTTGCAGGTTGTTTTGCATCACTAGCCATTTGCTCTGTGAAACGCTGTCTGGCTTGCAGGATTTGGTGGAATCTGAGAAAGTATAACCCTATGCACTTCAGAATTCATCCTGATACTTTTATCAGCAGTTGAGTCATCACTAAACACCAGTGACCTGTCTCTATTGAAAGCCACATGTGTCCATGGCATAACATTTCCTCCGCCATGTTTGACAGATGATGTGAGCCGTTCCTTTCCCTCTCCATACGTTTCTTTTCCAGTCACTCTGTTACAAGTTAATTCTGGTTTCATGTGTCTGATTTTTTTTTCAGAGCTATGCAGGCTCCTTTAGATGTTTATAAAAGTCTAATCTGGCCTTCTTGTTCTCAAGTGTAACAAGTGGTTTGCACGTTGTTGTAAACTCTGTATTTACAACGATGAAATCATCTCTTGTTTGGAGACTTTAATCATGATACACATACCTTCTTGAGAGTGTTCTTGGCTTAACAAGATGTTGTGAAGTTGTTTTTCTTAACCATGGAAATAATTCTGTGATCATCTACTGTAGTTATCTTTTGTGGTCTTTCAGACCTTTTGGTGTTGATGAACTACAGTGCATTCATTCTTTTTAAGCATGCACCAAACTGTAACAAAAGCCACTACAAAGGCTTTTGCTGTCTCTCTGATAGGTTTATTTTCATTTTTCAACCAAATGATGGCCTTGTTTACTTGCACAGACATCTCTTGGATGTCTCTTGAACAGGCACCAAATGCAAGTTCAATACTTGGTATTGAAAAAAAAACAGGCATCACCTGACTGTGAAATGTTGTCAAGCCAATTCTGTTTGAACCTCTGAAAATAGGGTACTATGGATAAAAATGGGTATAATTCCTAAACAACTAATGCATCACTTTTGCTAAACCTCTTGAATTTAAAAAGTCTTCGCTTTACTTAAATTATCAGTATTTTATTTCAAATCCACTGCAGTGGTCTAGAGAGGTAAAATGACAATTGTCCAAATACTTCAAATAACTTTGGACCTGACTATATATTTATCATCATGCTTTATAGGTCACTAGTTAATGTTCTTACTATGATTTATAGTGAAAGCTAAAGGGTCTTTTTAAAAACTATTTCACCTTGTGTGTATTTTACTCATTGCCTGTGGTACAATTGCTCAAAATATATGCCCAGTTGATAAAACTGTTGATAAACTGCTTATACCAACAAGAAACAAGAAGCATGTTCCTCTCTGTTCCCCAGATTCCCAGTTTTTATGAAAAGAAATGCTAAACATGTCCTGCCTCATTTGATAGCACACATTTTAACTTGACTCTAAACTAAATCTCCCAGGTGGTGATCCGACGGCGACCATTATTCTACACCGTGAACCTGCTGCTGCCCAGCATCTTCTTAATGGTGATGGACATTGTGGGTTTCTATCTGCCACCAGACAGTGGAGAGAGAGTTTCATTCAAGATCACTTTGCTGTTGGGCTACTCTGTCTTCCTCATCATTGTGTCTGACACTCTGCCTGCCACTGCCATAGGAACCCCGCTAATTGGTGACTAGAATCAATTACGCTCACCGGCAGTTTGTATTTAAATGAGCATTTTTTGTGACTACTATGAAGATATGAGTTTAAAATATTTTGCCTGAAGGTAGTCTTACTTTTCTTTAAAAGTATGGGTAAACAAAACAGAGAAAAATATGTCAGGAGAGATCAACACCATGAACAACTATTAGTTTGCAGTAAAGCATGCAGTGACAGATGGGTGAGGGCAAAACATCACCTGAGGTGAAGACTATCCCAGGATGGATTGGTGGTCAGGCAGGGCCACATCCTTCCACCATTTACCATACTAGCCTTTACCATTCATATACTACAATTTTTTTTATTTTTATCTTTATCTTACCTGTCCTGCAGGTGTGTACTTTGTGGTTTGCATGGCCCTCCTAGTAATCAGTCTAACAGAAACTGTGCTGATTGTACGTCTGGTCCACAAACAAGACCTGCAGCCCCCTGTGCCCCAGTGGCTGAAGTATCTGGTGTTGGAAAGAGCTCCAGTCCTTTTCTGCATCCACAAAAAGCACCGGCTGTGTTCCAGACTTTCCTCTCAGTCCACTGACATGGAGAACTACAAGGGAAACAACTATGGAACTGGTAGGTACAGAATAAAACATGTAACGTGGCTAGTATAACTCATAATTGTACTTAAATAAGGCAGAAAATAAGGAAAAAAATCCCCAAATGCTTTTAAGCTTTAGGACTGTAAATAATCCTGCAACTCCAATCAAACCCTACAGCCCCATGCTCACTTCACCACACCTGTGAAATCGGCCGAAAGCTCAGCCAGCATGAGAGAGAAGGTGGGCTGCTTGGACTGCACCTGACTCCAACTAAGGACAACGTCCCACCTCTCATGGACAACATCCTGCAAGAGGTGACAACGATACGTCACTTCCTAGAGAAGAGGGACAAGTGCCGTGAAATTGCCAAGGAGTGGCTCCAGGTTGGCTATGTGCTTGACGTGCTGCTCTTCAGAGTCTACTTGGTGGCCGTGGTGGCCTACAGCATCACCCTGGGCACACTGTGGTCTGTTTGGCAGGCCGCCTAGGTTATATCACTGTACTGCTGTGGGCACAAGCTTGAAAGCAGGAAATCAAGAATGCCAGAGTTAGTCGGTCTGTGCCACATGTAGCTCATAGGATACATTAAGGCACTCACATAGCAACTGGATATGAAACAATACAAATAGTCCCACACACATGAAAATGCAACTATTATCCATCATTCTGAGGGATTACAAAGAATCAGAAGCAAGATCAGAAGCATGTGACTGAGATTTGCAAGACGAACATACATGAACATACAGCATAAAATGCAGGTAAATATCGCATGGACGAATATAGCAAAACTGCACATAAAAAAAAAGTAAAATTGGTCAAAGTGGTGACATTAAGGTTGTTATCGCACATGTTGCTGTGTTAAATTTTAACTCAAGTAGTCTACAGACGTTGTTGTTGGGTTAAGTGGTGAGTAGTAGGCTCTGGGAGCAGAAGATGTATGTGAGATAAATACAGTGCTTAACGTGCATTGAAGAAAAGTGCTATGTAAATGCAAGTCCAAATATCCAGCATGTGTCTTATCTGTACATTAATTTATATTAGTGAGGCAAGAAGTGCATTTTATTAACTGCTTTGCATACGAGCAATGTTGTTTGTTTATTTAGTTTCTTTTTTAGACAGAAGACTGTTAGTTATTTTCATGCTTCAAATCATGACAAATATGTGAAATGTATTGAACTCCTTTTATTTCACACTTTCTGGTGTTTTTGTGCCATCAAGAGATGATATATAATTATATACAGTGAAAAAACACAATGTCTGTATAATTATACACTGAAAAAATGTATAATGTTAAAAAAATGTAAAATGCATAATGTTCATTTACAACCAGTTAAAAATATCACTGGTTAGTCATCAAATAAAAGAAGTCAAAAAATTATTATTTTTTTTAGCAATCTTTGCTTTTTATGGAAGTCCATGTGTGCCACAACATTCATTAAAACAAACGCTAGTCAAATAAAACATAAAATCACACAAAAGCAAATGATAAAACTAAATTTATAAGAGCTTCCATTTATGTAATGGTGTGTAAAATGACGTTCTTTAAAGATTTGTCTTTGCAGTCTGGACACAAGCTCACTATGAAATGAAAAATGACTTCCATAGTTTAGGTTTTGGAAGTTGGATTATTTCACTCTACTAAAAATATAACGCTGAAGGTCACAGTTTTAAAAAAATCTTAGCAGAGAAAAACACACCTTTTTGTAGAATTTATCACAAAAAGAATCATAATCAAGCAACTGACGCTGTAACGTGCCTTGCAAATGAACCCACAGATATTAGACAAACACACTCACACACACTACTGTATGTGTAATATGTGATATGCAGTTTGTAACAAAATAGATTTCTTATCCCTAGAATGTGTCTGCAGTCCACCACAGCTGCCAGAGGATGGCACCATGTACAATACCATCAGTTTCCCTCAATAGCAGTGAGTCACTGAAGGTCTGATGTGCATATTATCAGTGGCCTGCATAGATGCTTCTTATCAGTTTTAGTGCACCCAGAGCATTTTTAGAGTAAAGGCAGAGGGGGAATACAGTTGTGATATTCAATAACATTTACACTATGTCTTCTTCTTTAGTATGATTAAATTATTATGTAAGTTAGACTAAATGCATTTTGTGGATTTTTCCCCCCGCTTTCATGTTCCACACTTTGGACAGTGTCACATTAAAGGTTAATTAAATCAGTTTACACGACCTATCAATCTGTTCAGCTTGTAGCTCTTTGTGCAAAAACACAATGCAAATGAGATGAATGACAGTATTTAAGGTCTCCTCCCTAGCCCCATCACAATTGCATGCTTAAAGAAGAATAATCATTTTAAAGTGTAGCTCTTCCTTAGTTTTTTTTTTCCCCAGGAAAATGGGAAATAGGTACAGCAAGCCATGCAAACATACATGGAAATAAAGTACACAGAAAGAGTTTGTACAATTCCAATAACCTCGAACATTAATATTAGGTATGACTACTTTTATTGTTCAATACATGCCTGAACTTTCTGAGAAAAGCTTTCTCGCAATTTCCTTAAGTAGTCCACAGGAATAGTTCTCCAGGCTACTTGAAGGGCATCCAAAGCTCTTCTTTGAATGTTGGCTGTCTTTTGTTCTGCTCTCTGTCAAGATGATCCCACATTGCTTCAGTAATGTTGAGATCTAGGGAGGCCAATCTATGACTGGCAGTGTTCTATTATGTGTCTTTCTAACCTGGTATGCTTTTTCTGCATTGGCAGTTTTAATTCCCTTTTTTAGGTAAGTGTTAAGTGGCTTAAAACACAAACAAAGCACTGCTCTGGTCAGGTACAAGGACTGGACTGAAAATGACTGAAAAGTAATTAGAAAGCCTGAAGAACTATTGTTCATGACCACTTTAAAAAATGACAAGGTGTCTTTTTGGAATCAAAATTTAAAGGAATAAGCTTCTATTTTATCTCTGAGCAATAAGCTGTGCAACTTAAGGTATGTGCTATGTAAAATGTACTGCAATGATAACATCATATCTGATTGAAATGGGAAACAGGAGATTCTCATGCTCATTTGTGGTAGGAGTGCCAAGAAAAGCTCTAAAATATATCAACTTAGCTTCCCCTTAAATCAGTGAATTGTTTATGCCTTTGCTGACAAGATTTCAGATTCAGATTTCAATGCTGTAGTTCATGTGGTCTGATTTAAAAACAGTTCGGTTGAGTAAACAATAATAGCTGGAATTAAACTATCATTAAACCTCCCTTCCACCACCAAACAGGGAACCTTGGGGTCATCACTCTAATAATCCACTCTTTACATATGTGGGTCAAAGATCAGCACTCAAACCTGATTCTGTAAAACAAAGCCCCTACACTGTTCCTTTTACCATCATGACAAACCATTCACTAACCGCTGCCCTTTCCTTTCCCATGCCCCAAAATAACATGAAAGTCACATCAAAGTCCAACAAATCTGCTCACAGTTAGTTTTTGCCCTCATTTCCTGTTTTTGTTTTCTCCCCAAAAAACAAGAAAAGAAGAAAAAAAAACAAACGGGAAAAACTACACTAATCTGCAATGTGTTTTGGATGTAATACTTTGGAGTGTTCTGCATAAATGAACAGGGAAACTGGAGAGCTGCCTCATTAGTTTCCAATACGCTGGAGTCAAGATCTGATCTCATGTGCCAGAGAGAGGAAATGAGCAAATATAGGAGGATTATTGGGAAATATTGGAGACACTTTTGATGTGACACTGTATTTATTTGTTGGACACACACACAGCCTGGCTTGTCTTCTCTAGTTTTATTGGGCATAAAATTCTGGAAGCCACACAGAACTGACAATGAATGTTTATTACCCCAGATATGAGCGGCGATGACATTAACTACAAACACACAACATTGCAAGCATTTACAAAATATACTCCATATATATTAGGCGCTGCGCAGTAATGCACACTCAGGCAGGATGATTATACTGTTGTCAGAACACCTCATTGTTAGTACATTTAATTGCTGACTGTAGCAATGAAAGGACAGTTAGAGGGATGTCTTTTGTTTTTTCCTATCCTGCCTGTGTGATGTGAATGCAACATTTGAGCCTCACCAGCACTGAGGATGAAATTTCAAAGCTTGCTCTAAGTATCATGGTACAGAAAAGACCCTCAAATCAGTGAACTCAAAGGATTTTCTTCTCAGGAAACATACATTTTCTCAGCAAATGTCGTACAATCCACCTATTCAGTGCTGTGTTTTGTTTGGAAAGGGTAGCATGTGGAGATTTTAGCCTGATGATGGCACTAGAAAAAAAAAAATCAGGCCACAGTCTGCATGAATCATCTTCTTAGAGCATTCATACAAAAAAAACATGTCCAATGCACCATAGGAGATAAATAAACCCTGCTCCCTCACTAAATTATGAACATGATTATGTTTATAATAAGTAAGCATAATGTAAGTAAAATGATGAAAAATAATTACCATATTTGTTTTTAAGTTTTCTCAATTGTTTTGATACAATTCAACAATCAAAGCTTGTTTCACATGAGTTAGAAAATGCAGTCGATCACTTCACTTAAACACTGCGACCACTGAGTAAAAGTATTTTCTCACTGCTTTTTAGGACTTTGACATCAAATGTTTTTCTACTTTTTATCAAAAAATACCAACCATTTTTTTAACTGGCCCGAAAAAAATAGTGCAAAAAATATTTGCCTAAGTGTTCAGACCCAAAAATGAAATGTGAAGAATTAAAGATTTTACACAATACAATCGCCTACTGGGATCCAAACCAGTACTAGAAAGATCTAGTAATAAATTGTCCAGTGATACTGCTATTGTTACATTACTAAAGATATTTGTTACTGTCTTGATGAACTTGAGAATCAGAATACTTTAATAATCCCTAAGGAAATTATGTCACTTGAATATGACAACACCATTTCTACTAATACTGTCCAGCATTGCATTAATGTTTCCAATCCAGTGACTTCAAGCATGTATGAAAGAGCAAATACAGTAACACCCATTCAGAGGTTTACTTGCAACAAATAGAAATGCATACTTTCAGTTTAGTGTCACAGCTGCTCATCCAAATTTCCCTTTTAAGCAGTCCCAAGGATGCTCTACTGGACTGAAATCTGTTGATTGAAGGCCATTGGAGTACAGTTTTTTCAGTCTTCGGTGAGACTGTGTGACTCACCAATGTAGCCTTAGGTATTTCTGTTATTAGCGGATGGGTGTGGCCCCCAGTGTGGTCTTCTGTACCCATTTGAAGTACCCCTCTGCTTTAAGGCCAGACATGTTGTACTTTCAGGGATGCTCTTCTGCCTAGCCTGTTTGTAACGAGTGGTTATTTGAGTTACTGTTACCTTGCTATTAGCTCGAAGTTGTCTGGCCATTCTTCTCTGACATCAGCAATGCCACATTCAGTCATCTTTCTTCCTTAGTCTGGTGCTCAGATTGAACTTTAGCAGGCTGTCTTAATCATGTCTACATGCCTAAATACTTTGAGCTGCTGCTGATGTTAAAGGGTGATTAGATATTTGGATTACTGTAACAAGCTTTGGAACAAGCATACCTAATAAAGTGGTTGCTGAATGTATGTAGCGTGACTTTACTGGACTACACAGTAGTTGGTGTCAAGGTCTCAGATTATATATATTTTACTTGTCTGTTATTTTGCTTTTCTCAATTTCAGCAATTTTTTCTGATCTACTGGAATTTTCCCACACAATTATCTCTTACGTTTACAATAAATGGTCAGAAAAAGAGAAATCAAAAAGCCCTGTTGATAGCGGAGGTTAAAGGACAAGACTACTTTGAGCTGATAGGAAGGTCACAGCAACTCAAATAATAATTCATTACAACCAAGGTATGCAGAAAACTCACAACACACTGGAAATTGATGCAGATGAGCTGCAGCAGAAGACCATACAGGGCGCCAATCCTGTCAGCTAAGATCAGGAAACCGAGTCTACATTTCAAACGGGTTATTAGAAGACTGGAAAAATGCTGTGCTGGAAAAAAAGCATACACCTTGCATGAATGGGTGAATGAAGCATGTTGTATAAAGCACTTTGAGTGCTCCAGTAAAATAGAAAGTGCTTTCTTTACTCTTTCATACATATTTGAAAAGGTTTAAAGTGATTTGACTAAAAAACACACACACAAAAACGTCATGCTGGACAGTACTAAGGAGAGAATCTGTAAATCTGACTGACAAAAAGTGCGAACTTTTAATTAGCTGTCGAATTCAGATGAGATATGCATCAGTGACAAATCCAATGAGAAATGCAAAGGTGATTTTTGGTTTGTAATATTTGGTCAAACTAGGGCTCACAAAATACCCAAAGCACACATTTCTGTGTTCATTTTCCTGTATTTATTCTGTCAGTGTCTGCAAATTGCTAAATAACTAATGAGATACCTCATTTGTATAATTAAACAATTTCAGAAAAGTTGGAATAAAAAAAATACTTGAATAGGAATGTTTCATGGTGTAATGGGGGCAGGGATAGCTCAGTAGGTAAAGTGTTGGGCCCACAATCGGAAGGTCAGGGGCTCGATTC
>VUQG01044522.1:18605-32603 GCA_015106755.1 Etia nguti
TCTGTCGCCCCCCCCCCCCCCCCCACCCCCCCCCCCCCCCCGCCCCCCCCCCCCCCCCCCCCATCCTCTCTCCCCCGTACCTGTCCCTTTCCCTCACATTGCAGCAGTGGATGGAAATTGAATTGAGTACATCTGCATCTGCAGCAGAGGGGGCAGCTAGAGTAATAGTGTTCTGAGAGATGGGTTGGGAGCAAAGAAAAGGGGAGGGGAGGTAAAAAGCAGATTGCCATAATAAACGCAGGAGCAGTGCTGACAGAAAATAAATAAATCCAATAGAAAACGGAAAGAAATTGTACGAGCACATCCACCCTTTGACGGGGGGAGGTTTTTGTGTAAATAACACAGCTTAAATAGCTCCATGCAAATTGAAGTGGTGCCCACTCAGTACGTGTGCGTGTCCGACAGAGTGAAAGCATGCGCCTTTATGCGTCTAGGGTATTCCAGGCACTCAGCATTCCCCTCAGATAAAGGGAAGCAGATGAGGATAAAAAGGGCCTCCTCTTACTTCATCACTTCCGTTGCCTCGCTCCATCTCTAAAGACCTTGACACAAGGACACACGGGGACTATAGTTTATTAAAAAAGCAATCTGGCTGTAAATGTTCGAATGATAATACGGGAAATTGGAAAGGGTCTACGGAGGCTGGTCTGGATGACTTAACAGTTTATTGATGATCTCGCAAAGATTCACTATATGTTCAGCAGGATGAAGAACCAAAAAAACAAAAAGAAAAAAAAAGAAAATCAATATCCAAGATAAAGGAAGGCGCTCAGCAACCGAGGACTGTTTATTTACATCAGCAAAACAAACGGTTCGAATAGTGGCTGCCACACATGAAACTGCGAGAAATGAGGCAAAATAATCAAAATAAATTTGACTGGTGTGTCAACCAAAAAAACAAATTAGTTCCATACATTTGGATCATTCACATCACTCCTTTTGCCCAATCATAAGTAATCTGCCCTAATCAGAAATGCATGAATTGGGGAAGTTACTCGGGGTTACCAGCTTGTGGAGATGCTCGGGCTGGGGGTGTTTCTATTACCATCCATCCATTTTCTTCTATTTATTCAATTCAGGGTGGTAAAGGTAGGGTAAGAGGTGGGGCACACCCTGGATAGGTTGACGACCTCTCACAGGGTCAACACATAAAGATGTTGTGCCTTGAGGCGACTGTTGTTGTGATTTGGCGCTATATAAATAAAATTGAATTGAATTGAATTGAATAAAGATAACCATGGTCTATTTTGAATCACCAATTAACTTAACATGCATGTCTTTGTACTGTCGGAGGAAGTTAAGAGGACCCAATGATAACCCACACAGACACAGGGAGAACATGCAAACTCCACTCCACGATCTTGTTGGTGTGAGGTGACGGTTACTAACCACAGCACCACAGCACCGCCTGTTTCTATCCCATCAGTTTTAACAATGAAAGGAAAGAACTCAATTTCTCAACACGTTTTCGATTTATGTTTATGGTATGAGGTATGGAAACAAAGGAGAGTTTCAGTCACTAACAGAGTGCTTCAAATTCTTTTGTTGTTCTTTGACCTTTGAAAAGCGGAGGCAGTTTCTGCTCAGCTCAAATACCAATACACATCAACCTTGGAAGCTTTTAAACGAAAACACACACACCCGTGTATAACTGTCAAAGCCAAATCTGTTCTTGCACGCAAACTGTGCCAAGCAGCTTTGGACTCAATAATGAGAACAATTTGCCTTAAGTCATGCTGCAGTTGGCCTTTGGTCTTTCCCACTCGTGGCCAGCGTGTCCAGGTTTAACCTGCTCATAACTGACTTCCAGCTTCACGGTCTCTTTCAGCCACCACCTCAACGGTTTCTATTTCTTCCCCCCTTTCCTCCGCCTGCCCCTCAGGTGGCTAAAGACGGTAAAGCAGTGATTTAGCGCTTCCATTAAATAGCTTAATTAGCAATATTCTTCCTTCCAAGAAGTCGCCAGGAGAGTTTGCAGCACACCATGTGCATGTCGCATGTACAAACACATACAAATATGTATGACAACGAAAGGCTTGTGCAGCTTTTATAGCACCCTCTTCTGCATTCTCACATGCTCTCACACAACAGAGCCTAGCAGTAACAGGCAACAGCTTGCCTAAACCAAACTGCAATAATTACTCATTTTACAGCTTCCTCCAATTAACCGGCGTGCTGCTGTCATTGAGCTCCATGCAGAAAATGAGGGCCAGTCCACAGAGGCCAGGGGGAGCGTGAGAGAGAGAGAGGCAGGACCGTAGAGTCAGTTTGGTTCTGTGCTGCGGTTGGCTGGCAAGTCTGCAGTGTGTTTGTCTTGGAAAGGGTTTGTGCCCCCGCTAAACCACCATAAATGGTGGTGGGCTTGTTGTGTATGATTGTGTACAGAGCCAGGAAAGCGGGCAGCAGGGGATGGGACCAACCCCATCAATGCTTTCACATAAGCTCTCACAAAAACACACAAACACACAAGTATGAATAAAAAAGGAATGCATGCAGATGAAGACACACAGGCACACTGGCTGGTGGTAGCTAGATCAGTCAGAGGTCCTACAGCTGCTGTAGCCCAGTATCATAAAAAAATGGGAACGGATCGCATACTTCTGATCCTCCAAACAGCAAACTGCTGTAATCCACTCGGGCAGGAAACGGTGTCATCATTTGATGCTCCTGGAGAGAAGAAAGCAGCCGGCATTCAAAAGAACAGGTTGAGTCGCATTATCTATTTGTATATATCCAGATTGATAGTGTTTTACAGTGTAACCCCGGTGTTCACACCATCTGGAGAGTACACCCCCAGAAACATGTTCACGTTCAAATGCAAGCCAAGGAGTTCTTTGTGCTGTACTTCTTCATCTAGCTCATTACACAACACCCACTGTGGAATAGGATTACCCTGAGTCTTAAAATAAAATGATTAGTCAATTCAGTCAGAAATATGGGTGGAGGTCCTTGTCATTGCCTTAAATATTAGGTCCGCTAGAACAGGTATTAAAAAAAAGAGCCCCGGCTGTTATTTTCTGTGCAGATGATAATTTTACCGTTTCTGATTTTACAGCTTTGTCTTTGCCTCTTTTCTTTCTGTCCTATTTTTCTCTTGCGCGCCCTTTCTGTCTCATTTACTTTCTGCCTGTCAGCCTCTACCCTCATCGCTCATTTTTCCTCCCCTCTCTCCCCTCACCTGCCTCTCTCACCTCCTCTGAGCATTAGTGTTGGTGCCTCGGCCAGAACATGGACAAAGTCATGCCAACTTCACCATCATCGCTGGCCCACCTGGCTGCCGGCGCAGGAGCAGCTGGGAAATTTACTTTGCCTGCCAAGACTCAACAACAAATATTATTGCACGAGGCAGCCGCATCATATTCTGGAAATAGGGTAGGTTAACTGAACTGTCATGTGAAATGTTTTCAAGTTTTAAGGAATTGCCAAAATGTGATCAAATTAAACTCTTAACGCGTTCTAGGTGGAACGCTTCTTAGCTCGAATCAGACTCATTCGGTCAAAGTTGCTAAAGAAGCAAAATGAAAACTATCTAGTCCTCTGGTTTAAGGTTTGAAAGTAAAGTACTAATAAATGTTTAAAGAAGTGTAAACATTTGAAATTATATTCACTCTCTGGAGTTTGACTAGTACTAATTAAAGCCTAAAGTTGATGCAAACATTATTGTATAAAGTTGCTTTTATTTTGTCTTTTAGAAGACAAAGAAAGAATGAGTACAGCCTCATTGTCATTCACTGCTACAGATGTGGAGGTCTGACGCATGGGTAGAGTATTTGATGTAAAAATAAAGCTTGATGAGTTTCTCCAAATCATATTAATCATGTGCTCCAGCACAAACACTGATTACCATTCGAGTCAGAGCTGATAGTTTATCATTTATCATTAGGTTATAAAATAATTCAGAAAACAAACCCCGTTTAGTGACTATGCAGACTGATCGGTAAACAGACCGATGAAATGATAAAGATGTAAAGATAGACGTGTAGATGTAGACTCATCTGAAAAAGTTTGTCTGAGCAATAACTTAAGCCTCTTTTCCAACAGCACCTACTCAGTTTGACTGTACTTGACTCTGCTTGGTTTTTAGGGCTTTCCAATCAGTGAAGGTACCTGGTACCAGGTACTGTTTTAGTACCTACTTTGCCAGGAGACATGAGAGTGACTCCTTCACAAGAGTCAAACCCACTATTTTTGAAACCCAGCAATGAGGGAAATAGCTACACCAACACTACGGTCCAACAACAAGGTGCAGATGTTTACCATAAGCTTAGCAGCAGGTAAAACCATTGCCTCGATGTCCTCCGTTGTTGTGTTGTGTTTGAATCATTTTCAAATGATGTCACGGGACATTCAGGCTGCCTTGCTATAATGACCCCACCCACGTTGAGGTGGTACTCAATTGTAATGGAAAACGATCTAACGTAATGGAAAACGTCTCACATCATTGCCGTTTGCAGGCATTTGATTATGCACAGCTCTCTTAAGGTCCCACCATAGCATTTCAATCAGGTTACTGCCTGGACTGGTCCATTGCAGCACATAGATTCTTTTCTTTTCTGTTGTAGATTTGCTGGTGTCCTGTTACATGACCCCATTTAGTTGTCAGACAGATGTCCTCATATTTGACTTTAGAATGCTTTTTTATACAGACTGCAAGGCCCCCAGGTCCTGTGGCTGCAAGGAAAAAAAACAAACAAATCATCACCCCTCCATCACCGTGGCTACTTGGCTGCAAGTGTATCTGTGGTGTGTGTGCTGATACCCTGTGTTTGTGGCTCTGTGCATTATGGCTAAACATATCTACTTTGGTCTCATTTGTCCAAAGGACATTTTTTCAGTAGTCTTATGCTTTCTTCAGATGAAATTTTGTAGGGAGAAGACACTTTTCTCCTGGCAGCCCTGGAGGCCTGTAAATTCTGAAATGCAGCTCTTGGGTTTTTTGCTGTTTCTCTGAGCACTTAATAGTCTGACCTAAGGGTGAATTTTCAGGGATGTCCACAAGATTGTTAACACAAACCTGAATGCTCCACACCAACAAACACAGAGGTGCTTACTGATGATGAGTTAATTGAGTGCATATTTGATTGGCAGGAATCTGCTGCGACTTATTATCTTAGGACAACAGACAGACAGATAGCTAGACAGATAGCTAGACAGACAGACAGATAGACAGACAGACAGACAGATAGACAGACAGATAGACAGATAGATAGATAGATAGATAGATAGAATAAAGCAGCAGCAAACTGTTCTAATGTGTGAAATGCCTGCCAGAGAAATTCAATTTGTGACAGTGATTGGCTGCAGAGTGTTGTACCCCTAAGGAACTGATGATCACATGTTTGGGGATCTTCAGTGCAGCCACAGGACTGAGGTTGCGATGGGTGCCACTGGGTAAGGAAAGACGGAGGAAGCGGGGTAGAGAAACGGAGGCCAGTGGCTCTGCACATTATGCCTCATTGCTCTCTATTTCCCAAAAGCGTTGGCTGATGCAAGACATTCTTTTTTCTTTTCAGGTTGCATTTTAAATGAATGACCTCTCCCTAATCCACATTCATTGGCGAGACACAGTATGGGCATTGTAGACAATGCTGCTGCTATTCTATTTTAACAAAACAAAAGACCTGAAGTATCAACTTGTCATGTGCATACGGGTAAATATTCTGCTAAAACTGCATGTGTAGGTGTGACTATATGTGTGGGCAGCGGGCCACTTTGCTTATCTCTGCCAAGGCCCTAGCACCTCTGGTGTCTGCCTGGCTGAGGCACCCCCAACCCAAAAGCATGTGGGAGGTGTTATTCAACAAATCAAACAACATCCCCATCCTACCCCCCTGTCTAACACCTTGCTTTTTCCCATTACCATAACTGGCAGGGTTTCTTTATAATGCTTCTGGTTGAAATCATCACATTAGGCTTGATAGTATCCATCCTTCTGCTTGACTGGACTAGTGCCAGTCTAAAAAAGGGGACATGAGGAAACACAGACAAGGTTAAAAAATGCAGATGGGCCAGCGTCACAGTGTCTGACTGTTTCATGGGTTGCTGGGATAAGATTGTCCTCACACTCAGACAGGAACTCTGCTTTCAAGGAGATCTTCTCAACTAAAAGGGTCAAAAGATTTGAAACGCTGTGAAATACGGTGAAGTCTCGTCTCTGTACTATCAAATCTGTCCCTACCTTATCACTGGCAAAGCAGAGTAACAACAACTACTTAAAATGCTGTAGGTAAGAAAGGGAACAGGAGACATCGGCTGTCAAGATGAAACGTAAAATACTGAGTCCTGGCATCCAAAATAAGGAATACATAATAAGGGAAGATGATAGACTTTAAGTCCATGGGCTGAATAATACTGAAAGACAGTAATAGACAATAAGAGGAATAGAATAAAAGAATTATTGCTGCTGTATTTCAAAAATACTGTGCTGGTTTATACATTGTTTTTTTTTATTGTTTTGATATGCCTGCTTTAGAATTTCAGCTACAGTACAGGCCACAAACCATTTTCCATTAAAATATGATCTACAGGTCATGCATACATGAACATTTATGATCTGTTTATTAAATGAATACTTGTGTTTGTACTGGCAAACCATGCCATGTGTACATGTATTTCTTGCCCAGCACCGAAGTGTTTATGGATACAAATACCCATTTTATGTTTAAAAGAAATGTCATGTCCCTGTATGCATGTATAAAATTTGACGCACTATCATATATAAGCCATTTCATACACAATGACAACCTTTTAACTTTATTACGCACATTACTCAGTTTCCTACATGAACCACACTGCAGTGCCTGTCACAAAACATCAGTGTACAAAACTATAAACTATATTTGTTTGTCTCATGTGAGAGGTGCTATCTTTATAAATATTCTAAAGCCCAAAGTTACCAGGCTGCTACCATAAAAGCAAACATGACAACAGACAGATTCTCAAAACTTTTGCTACTTGTGTGATGATGTTTGCCTTTGAATCCTTTTTGCCTTCCATTCGTTACTCACATATAACCAAGATTTGTACCTGGGAGATCACCCACAGCTTTTTAATGCTGGTGACGGCTTGGCCCCACTGGGCATTTGGAGATGGAGTTGATGGATGGGAGGGTACAGTGGGCTATCAATTTGCTTGAATAAACTTCCTCCAGCAAGTCTTGAATTTGAAACAGTGTTTTTGTTTTTCCCTGCTTTACCAAACCCTTGGCCAGGGGTTCTTTATCGGGCAGACATAAATAGACCAATTTTATGAATTTTGAATTTATTTTAATATTCAGACACTTTTTCCAAAGATGAAATGTACTGGGGTGACAGTTTTGATTATAGGATTTACGGCTATCCAAACTTTTTGAACAGGTTTTAAAATGGGACTTTGGGGAGTGGCAGTGAACTTTAATATGATTTGTCAGCATACAGAAAAAGAGAAGAGTCAGTGTTCTGCATTTTCCCATTTCTGACAATTAGGTTTTTAAAAAAGGGCAATTACGCTGTAGAAAATTAAGAGCCACATAACAAGACTGGTTATAAAAGAAACTTATGCTAAAACCTCTTTACAGGGTTTTAAAAATTCCTCCTTGCAGGAACAAACAGTTGCTGCAAGTCAGATATTAGAGATCTGAGGCCTAATGGTTTCAAATTTGGTAATCCTTTAGATGAAGCATCAAAAAGCCCTGCTATAACATCTTCAGCCCCTGAATAATAGATACAGAACATAGCTCAAATGCACCAGAAGCTGTGTTATCCATTCATTAACAGACCATATTGAACGCTGCTAAAAGCTTTTCATCACTTACATTTGATTATTGACTCTTTTTATTCTTTGTAATCCCTGTAAATGTCCTTAATCTATTAGAAACTATATGAAATGATGTACCCAGGCATGCACTGAATTGCCCAGGGAGAGCACTTTTCGAGACTGTGTGAGGTGGCTCAGGGTAAAGTTTGGACTTAAATACCTGCTTATGGATGTAGTTTGTTTTAATTTTGTTTTAAAAAGATTGCTGTCCACTTCCAGTGCCCACTGTTTTCATGGTTCTGGATCTTGGACCCTGATTTTCTTTAAGTATTGTTTGATTTTTAGTTCACTTTCCTACTTTCAATTATCTACATGTTTTTCTTTTGTATTCTGAGTCTTTAGCGCCTAGTTTCAGCATCTATTTTTCTTATAGTTTTGGTCTCCCATGCGTTGTCTCTAGCTCTACTTCCTGTCTTTTACCTTAATTGTGTTCAGCTGTGGTTAGTTTCACTCCTGTTTTCAGTTCCCTTGGTACCTCATGTGTATCTACAGTATAGCTTCAGTTTGCATATTGTGCACCTGTTCTGTCATTCTTAGTGTTTTCCCTGTGTGATTTCTCTACTTTATTCCTGGAATTCCAAGTGTTCGAGTTTATCCTTTGGATTTGAGACTTTGTTTTCCCTCGGTTTTTGGATTCATTTTTTTGGATTATTTTTTAAAAATTTAATCAGCCTCAATAATAGCTCACTTTTTGCTCTGCTCCTTCCACACACTCCCAGCCTCTGTTTGGTGTAACGTGCTACTGTAATCCCACTACATTTTCCAGTAGTTCAGTAATGTAACACATTACTGTACTAAGTAGTAACAGTTATGTTGTTACTTGGGTTGTAACGGTGCTTCCGTTATCTCCAAGGTGGACAGATAGAAAGAAAAAAGAAAATCTAGCTTTTTTTTAAAAGAAATGTTGCTTCTTTTCTTCCTCAGCACTCGGGCTACAATCACTTGATTTCAGTTCATATGCAGGGAGAAGGAAAATAACAAGTGGTCTACAGCTTGGAGTGGAGATATGGTCATTACGTTTATTTTTACTGCACAAAAGAGTGTGATGGTGAAATCCAAACTGCACCCAAGACAAACACCTACATAACACTGCTAACAGAACTTCGGCTGTTTTTCAACTTTGCTTTGCGTTCTCGGTTTTGTATTCGTACACAAAGAAAGATCATGTTTAGCCTCAGGTTTATACTGTTAAATGGTAATTTTGTAACAGTTACATTTCAGATAATTTTTTAACAAATTGATGCATATGACATTCGTATTAGCATATATCTAGCATATATATAGCCATGTTTCTAAAACTAATAATAAAAAGAGCAGGAGCAAAGCTGACTTTAAAGGTGACATCTGTGGTTACCTAAATTTATTTCCCACATAAATATGATTGTTTCACCTTCAAAGAGGCATGCCTAGTATTTACTCTTGTCCTCTGGAACCTCAACCTTTTGCAAGTAGGATAATGGAGAGTGTTTGCTCCAAGAGATGTCAGCTGAACAAGCGTTATCACAGCTCCCTGCTGCACGATCCAGCTCCAGTTGCCTTACTGCTATAAAGACAACTGAAACATTTGCCCAAAGTACTGCTCTACTGGGAACAGGACTGTGCCGGAGTGCTTTGTGTTCAGCAATAACATTTATATTATAGCCAGCGTATATCTAAAGAGCAAATCTGTGTGGGTCACTAAAGAAATAATAAGAAACCTGTGTATATTTCTTTTTAACGAATCTCAAGAACATTTTTACCACCGCAAGGAAGCGCTAGTGTTAGCCTAACCTAAACCTATTTAGTCTAAAGAAAGATAATTTCAGCATCAGATTTGTGTGATTGAGGTACTTTACCTGCCTTAGGCCGTCCTTGCTGTTCTGCATGATCCTCAGGGCGTAGTTAGACCGCTGTCCTTTGCTGTTGAATTCAATGTGCCCTGTTAGACCTTCCAATTCTACCTATCCAACAAAGAGACGGCACACATGTTAAAAGATATCCCGTCTGCTTCCCTCTCGGCAGTACCTATTGTGAATATGACTTGAGGTTACTTTACTGCTACTCTCTCTGTATGAGCCGCCTGAACACTATTTGTCATATTTAGAATAAGAAAATGCAGACAAGCCGGTAACAGCTTCAATTTAGGGCAAAAAAGAAGAGCGATTAGTTGTGCCCTCTTTCTCAGAGTGAGAAAGACAAACGGCCTGATATCGAACACGTGTCACATTTAAGTATTTCAGTCACTTACAGTCATTTCGCCCTAACAGGAAAACACATTTTATTCCCTGACAGCACATCTTTATCTCTCCTCCTCCACTGTGTCTCAGTATAATGTAGAGATGAGATAAACTGACCTAGTCGATAGGGAGCATATCGTTAAAGAAGAAGACAGCACGGACGTTATCTGCTGTCAGTAAAAATATCTAGACTTTAAAATATCCAATTAGCATGCAAAGAAAGATATAAGAAAAGCAGTAATGAAGAGCTCAACAAGTATTATCGGACAAGCTACTTTTTGGGGACAGCCTCAAGTGACTTCCAGGAGTTTCTGATGGTTGTCAAGAGTTGATGAAACATAATTTGTGAGCTTTAGAGTTTTGAGACTTCATGCTTCATATTTACACAGCGTTTTTTTAATCACTTTTCAGCATGTCAGATAGTCAGTCTCATGGAATGGTTGCTGATTTATCTTCTCAGTGTATTACAAAACTTTCATATGTTTACTGACAGCAGATAAAAGTGAATATTAGAGGTGCTGGTACATGGATTTTGTTAAATTATTGGACAGAGCCACCTAGCTGACTGATGACTGTACCAATGCCCTTTCCTAACTCTAGGAAAGAAAATAAATACATATTTTTCCAAAATTTTCAAGCATTCCTTGAAGCTAAGCTTGGTCAGTCTTGTAATCTTAATCACGTCCAGCAGAAGCAGCCTTACCATCCTCAGGTAATTCATGAGGCTGGTGCCGTGCTCCCAGATCTTGGAGGACTTGCAGGAGAGCTGAGTGGCTCCGACGTTCTGGCTACGGTTCAACTCCTGGACCGCCGCCACCACAGCGTATACCGCATCAAAGAGCAAAGCTGACGAGAGCTGCAGAGGCAGAGGGAAGGAGGCAGGTGAATGTATTATGCACACACACACACACACACACACACACACAGCTGCAAAAACCCAAAGCACACAAACTACAAGCGTAACATATCAGCGGTTAGTGGTTAGCGAGGGGTTAACCCATCCCTCGTGTGGCAGCAAGATTATTCCATTAGATCATTAGAAAGACTCTGATCTGCTGACAGCGTTGAAAATCATCTCTCTCTCCCTCCATCTCTCAGAGAGACTCTGTCCTTCCTGCTCTTATCCCCAATGAAGCTGGCACACCCTGACCATTCCAATTACTGCCTGCCTCTCTCAGTCTGGGCCAAAAAACAGTGGGAGAAGCAGCTTTTCCTCTCATCTCCTCTGTACAAACAGCCTCGCAGTCACTGCCACAGCATCCTTCTATGTACATTTTATTAAAATGTACGCTGCTTTGCATTAGATTCTCGGAAAAATCCCAAGCCTCGGTGCTGTACATCTGTGTAATGGAACTACAGATTAAACTGATACTGATAGGAGGCTGAGGGGGATGATGCTGCGTAGTAAATCTGGGAGGCCAAAGAGAACTAAACAGCCATTAAACAGCACAACTCTGATGCATTACACAGCCTTGAATTGACTAATGCTTTTGGCAAATTGCACATTAAAGGCACAGTTCACCCCAGGATTGCCTCCTACATCTTAGAGACCCATCAAAAAATGAAATAAAATAAAAATTAAACAATGCACAAACCTTTTTTTGTGTTTCACAATTATATTATTTTTGCTGTCTACACATATCCTCCCACCCTCCAAAAAACTAAAGAGCTAACATTGCAGATCATCTGATGCGGGTGTAATTAATGTATCAATGATTATCTTGTCATGCTGTTACAAGCACCTTCTTCTGTAGAGAGATATGATTGGCTGGTGTGGTTCAGTAGCTTCAGGCTACAGGCCAAATATAAAGAATTAAAGTTGAGTTTGGGGTGAACTGGCTCTTTAAGACTGTGAGGACATTACAGCTGCAGGTTTATGCTGTTTAAGTTCGACTTCTTTGTGGTGGGAACCGAAGCCAAGCTGCTAAGTCAACATGACAACGTGAATGTATTACACTCATATCTATTAAGACCTGCAATCCTGTGTCTTACATCCAGTCTTTACTTTAAAGGAGAAGAATTTAGTGCTGCAATCGTGTACAGAAGACAATATTGTTGCTTCACATACTGATGTTTCCTTACTTCATCTCTAATTATACTTTTGTACAAAGAACTGTAATAATCTATATACATTTAAGGACCCTCGTATTCTTTTTTATATATAAACAGCAATAATTGTATACAGTCTTTACTGTATCTTGTACAATTCACCTCCTATTTATTTTTGTATCTGTAGCTCTCTTATTCTAATGTCTAATTTTATTTTAGTTTTGATTCCTTCTATTTGCACACCCAGGGTGAGGGGCTTTTTGTTCCGGTGTATGTCCTGCACATTTTGCAGAACCGACAGTAAAGCTGACTTTGACTTTGATGTAAAGCTAATAATATGTTGGCATTCTGTGTATCACTCTTCTTGTCTCACCTTCTTACCATATCTTTCTTTTCTCTTTATTCTTTAAGAGTAACTTTAATCAGCAGGCTATAATTACATGAGCTGAACAACAGAACATATCAGCAGCTTCTGAAATCTGCTCTTTTTTTTTAATGTCTTAGCCAATAATACACGCAGAATTATTGCATTTCCACGCTTTGAAAGCATGCCTTGAATTTTTTTCTTCTTTTTTTTTTTTGTAATTTGCCAATACAAGTTACAACTTCAGACCTAAAGGAACAAACTTGGTCTTAGGTCTTAATTTCTAAACTTGTAAATATTGAAGTGGAGTTTAATGGTCCACCTCAGTACGTAACAGTCCAACTCATGAATGCTGTTTTGACAGTTTGGACCTGTAGGCATCTTCTAGTTATACTCTGTTTGTATATAAATGAGCTGCACTCTCTAATGAAAAATTCTATGTGCAGTTACTTTAATCAATACTGATGTGAGACTATAAATATCAATTGCAAGATGTTTGAATGCAGCACAATTTGTCTCCCATGAAACCTTCTTCTCTTATAAACCTTCAACCTATCCGCCTACATTTCCTCAGATGATGTTGTGCGTGCCTTTATCTTTAAATGTACCAATGTACTCTAACACACATATAGGTCAGCAGCTATATTTGTTGTTTATAAGAGAACATTTAAAAAGACAGCATATTACGCATGTGCATGTTTAAACGGGTTAATCACGTTCTTGCTCCCATCAGCCTTTAGTCTCTCTGGTTATTAGCTAATTAGCCACAAGTCCTAATTGCTGCAAGGTTAGTGAGTATCCGAGTGACCCACTGCACGAAGAAGCATTTTTTTAATGCTGTGTTCAAACTGTTCTTAACCTATTCCACCATCCAATTTGTGTGAAGCAAAAATGGGGGTGATGGGTGTTTGCTTCATTTTTTAATGTCTCTTCACTTCAAACAGAGAGGATTCATTCATTAATCTGACTTTACTGAATATCTGGCTCCTAATGAAGCCCTTGAGCAAACAAAAATCTGCAGTAGTGGCAGTCTTTTTGCACTCAGGTGGGTTATTCTTTAAAAAAAAAAAACATTTACAAGGATCAAAACAAATCTGCATTACAGCTTTTCTCAATATTGAGAAGATATTGAATTCAAATATATAAATTACATCACTTCTTAATATTGTCTTTAATAGATTGCAGTTTTTTTGTTTAGATGTAAAACTACATGAAATTGTTCAATTCAGTTCAATTTTATTTACATAATACCAATTAACAACAACTGTTGCCTCAAGGTGCTTTATGTTATAGGCTACAAACCCTACAATATTAAAGCAAGCAAAAAGAACAACAATCAGGTAACTGTATGAGCAAGCACTTAGCAACAGTGGGAAAAAAAAAAACTTCCCTTTAACAGGAAGAAACCTCTTTGGTTTACTTCAAAGCTAATAAATAATGAAAATCAAAACTTTGATTTGTAATATCAACATTGTAATGCACCGTATATACATATTTTCCAGGTAAGAAATTCTGCAATAAGCTTTTTTTTTTTTTTTTTTTTGCTGTTGTCCAAGAGCAGGAATTCAGTCTAAT
>VUQG01044522.1:32623-59445 GCA_015106755.1 Etia nguti
TTTCAAAAAAAAAATATTAAAAAAATTTTTTTTTTTTTTTTTTTTTGCTGTTGTCCAAGAGCAGGAATTCAGTCTAATAGCTGGTGCTTACTCTGAGAAGTTGCTTTTTATGAGAGACACTACTGAGCAAATGTGGGAGAGTGTCTAGCCTTGAGAGGGATTACTGGGTAGTCAGATAATAGTCATAAATTTTAGTCTCATAAACAGGCGCTAAACCACAAACAGATAGTGCTTATGTTTGCGCAGGGCATTTACAACACTGTATTTTGTGAGTCTGATGTAAAGAAAACTCGATAAGCCATGTCCTAAAATATATCCGAGTGTAGTAATAATTATAGTACGACATGTTCAAGCATGTGCTTCGCTATTTTGTGGCCCCTGCTGAGCCGGCATGAGATTTAAACAAATCTGCAATCACCTTCAGTTTACACATACGCAACGAGGCTTTCTTTGTAGTCACTCATTCACACAAGTAGTGCACACTATTTTAAATGTTGAGATACAGAGACCATTTAGATGAGAACAGTGGGTGATTTAAGGGGGGATGCTGTGAAGGTAAGTAGCTTTTTCTGTGTGCATTTCTTCTGAAGAAAATTCAACAAGGAAGATGCCATTCTAAAGGTAATAAGGAGGGTGCCAAATGCTGCTAATGAGCTGTCTGGGAAACAACAATGGCCTACAGCAACACCTGAAATTACAGCACTTACCTGAGTAAATGCCATCCCTGTATATTTCTCCTACTATTTTGGAGGTTTCTGTGACTTCAGTGCTGTAATTGGTAAGTTTGTGATAGAGAAGTATGCTGGAAGAACTAATTATCTTTTAATTTGGACTGAATTATTCTTCCTGTAACTCCGGTCTTCACTGTAAATAACGTCATGTATTTGTGTCGTGTGAACTAACTGGGGTGCCGGCGAAGGGTGCATGGTCACAGTTCTCTTGCCAGGAGCGGTTGAGGCTTAGCGCAAAATCCTGGAAGAAGGGATGAGTTTTGTTGAAGACGGAAAAACCAACTATGTTGACTCGCTGGTCTGAAACGTCGTCCAGTCGGAGTAAAGAGAATTCCTATAGGGAGAAAAGAGAGCAAGACACAAGATTATGGGATCTGCTTAGGAATGAACTGTCATACCCTGCTACAGTCTACCATAATCTGTTTAAATTACACCAATGATATATTGAATTATTGCCAAGGTAAAAAAGGGCATCTGTTCACTCAACAATTTTACATCCGATTTAATCTGTCCGATTCACATTTCATTAACTACAATTATTCCGGTTGATTGACATGAGAAAGCTGCAGCAATTTGTTCAGAGCCACAATTTAACCGAGCATGGCTGCACAATACCCATGCATTTTTTTCTCCCACTGGCTGTAAAAATGTACTGGTATGAATGCCAGACTGCTAAGCTAATGGGTTACAATTAGAGAGACAGACAGGCAGAGAAAGACTCAGGGAAAACAACAAAGGTCACAAAGACCAATAATTGAGATAGAAATCCATGACATATTGAAATCATCCAGGTTGGGAGGAGAGGAAAACACAAGTCGTTTGTTATTTGGCTCTTTTGCTCCAGGGACAAGTTGTTTTCCCGCTGCCTGGGGAACAGGAGACAGGGGACAGGGTGAGATGGAGCTGAGGAAGAACAGGGGAGAGAGAGGAGGTGGGGGCGTGACTGAGGACGGACGTCTCCTGAAGGTTAATAGAGGTGTCAAAACCCAGTCCCCCGCCTCAGGTGGCAGCCTTCACCTTCCAGCCCTTTGTGCCATCTAACTTATGACAGCCAGACCAAGCCCAGTCTACTTCTGTGCCTGCCACCAAGACAAGTGAGTGTGAAGATAAGAGAAGTTTGAGGGGATGGTGAGTGGGTGGGGCAGCATGTGACACTGGGAACAAATGGCCATATGGTGTCTGTAGAAATGGTAAATACACTGCAAGTAAATAGAAATAAAAGAGCAAAATACGTATGTAAATGCAAGAAGGCAACAGCAGTGGGCAAACAATTACATGCCAATCAAAAATAATGATAAAAGCTGCTAACTATATCCCTCCTGCTATGTAGTAACTCAGCTCATGTGTGGTATCAGAATTGGGTAAAAATCTTCTTAAAAAACAAACAAGCATAAATAAACGAATAAATGAAAAAAAAGCTTTATGGGCTTCTGGAGATATCAAAGCTTACAAATTCTGAAACGCAGAACAACAGCAAAATGAAAAATGGGAAAATTGCCTTTTCATCTGTAAGAGGAAAATGGATGAGAGGGGATTAGGAAAATCAGATAATGGACATTCAGACAAAAAAAGAGTGAATAGGCCAGTGAATTAAACAACTGATAAGAAGGTAGGTGGAAAAAAGCTCTTAGACCAAGAGAAGAACCAGCATGAATCACTCCACTCTGAAGACACTGGTGGTTGACTGCAATGACAGAGACACACTGCAGGGAAGGAAGACGCAGTATATTTAACCTTTAAGTGGAAGGCTGATTATTCCTATTACCAACCTCCCAGGAACCAGGAAATCCCAAATGTTATGTTATGCTAGTGTACGGAAGAGGTGGCTGATAAAAACAAGCAACACTGATAAACACTGATAATAAAAGTGAAAGCTTAACTCTTTAATGTGTGAACCAAGAATACCAATGTTTCGAAATATCTTTATTTCTACCTCCTGACAAATAAAACTCATTAAATGTATGTCATCTGACATTTTTTTCATTTCTACAGGTGGAAAAAAAAAAAATCAGACTGATGATGTTAAAGTTCAATCTTGGGCAGCAGGAATCATAACTGTGAGCAATAGCTTCCATAAAGGCAGTAGTTTAATTGTAGTAGGCAATCATTCTCATTAGGAACATGGTAAGATGGTCTATCAGGTATATACCGATCAGCTGCTCATTAACACAAATATCTATCAACCAATCACATGGCAGGGATTCAGTGCATTAACATATATGTAGACCAGGTCAAGATGACCTGCAGAAGTTAAAATTGAGGATCAAAATGGGGGAAGACGGGTCATTTAAGTGACTTTGAATGTTGCTGGTGCCAGACAAGCTGGTAATTCAGAAAGTGCTGGGATTTTCCAACATAATCATGTCTAGGGTTTACAAAGTAAGGTCAGAGAAAGAGAAAATATCCTGTGGTGGAAACTCACTGGGTGAAAATGGTTGATTCCAGAGGTCAGCTGATAGGAAGGTAACTCAAATAGTGACTCCTTAGAATCACAGTATGCAGAAGAGCATCTCTGAACATACTACACATCAAACCTGGCAGCTACAGGTTTGGGCTTCAGCAGCACAAGACCTCATGGGGTGCCACAACAATGTACATAGACTCACTACAACTGGACAACAGGAGCTTCGATAAACGTTGCCTGGCCTGATGGTAGGATCAGATTTTGATGTAAACAACACAATAGTATGGATTCATCCTGCCTTATATCAACAGTGTTTAAAATATATATTTCATTTCACACTTCAGGCCTCTTAGTACCAACTGAGGATTGTTTAAACACCACAGCTTTCATGAGTATTGTTCCTGACTATGTCCATCCCTTTATGATCACAGTGTACCAATCTCCTGATGGCTGCTTCCAGCAAAACAACATGATGCCAAAAAGCTCAGATCATCTCAAACGACTTTCTCGAACATGACAATGAACTCACTTTACTGAAACGGCTTCCACAGTCACCTGATCTAATAGAGCACCCTTTGGATGCGGGGAAACTGGAAATTCATGGATGTGCAGCTGACAAATCTGCAGCAGGCGTGTGATGCTGCCACGTTGAGGAATGTTTTCAGCACCTTGTAGAATCTATACCATGAAAAATCAAGACAATTCTGAGGAAAAAGTAGGTTCAACAAGGTGTACCTAATGAAGTGGATGGATATGGACTATAACAATATTTAGAGAGTTTGACTTCTCCTTCAAGAAATACAGCTTTTTCAAATGTTTGTTTACAGAACTACATGGTGAAATAACATAAGCAGAGGAGATAGCAGGGCATTGTTTGGCTGTTGTATGCGATGAAGTGTTTGATAAGAGGTGTAATGATTTATATGTTTGTTGAATGCTTTCGTTAACACACTAACTGAAGACAGCTCCCACAGTTTGTGTTTACAGTCCTGCTTTTCCATCACTATGCAAGCACATTTTATTTGCTAAATTCCACCCTGACTGGATTGTTATTCATCCTGGCCCAGTATGGCTTTCAAGTTCCAGAGCGTGAAACACATTTAAAATTGCCTTATTAGAGGATGTAGCACTGAAGTTTAAGGGGCTTCTAGCAGCTCTTGAACTTCAGGAGACAATCCTGTTAATGAGTAGAATAATGGTCTAATGATCTTGTTAGGAAAGAGACTGCCTGATCTTTAGTAACTATTGAATTTCAAAACATTTAACTCAGAGAAATTAACTCTCTCATAAGATTGCGTTTGACTTTTGAATACATACAATTTAAAATGGTCATACAGTAAAAATGGATTTAATTGCAAGGCTGGAACTAAATATACAGTTCTACAAGTCCAGGGGAAGAAGAGGAGAGCTAAGACGGGATTACATGTTCCTCAGCAAAGCCTGAGGAATACTTAATCCCTGTCTCAAGTTTAACATTGCATGTGATCATGGCAGGAGAAAAGTCTCCTTTGAACCTATTCTTTATTTATTCAGTCATTAATATCTTTAGAAACTTAAACCAAAGTTTAAAGCCGCAGCATTATCGATTCCCATGCATTACATTAAATACACGGGCTTTTCTTCTATCTTCAGCAGGCCCTTTTGGGGCCTCATAAGCCTTTGGGGACTGTCCATATAATTACTGGTTAAGTGTACTTTAATAGATCATTAGAGTCAGAGCTGTGCAAACGAGCCTATCATTAAACATGCCCCTCAAGGGTTCCTGATTGCATGCATGTGCATACACACGCACAAAAACAAACTGGAGAGCGCATGAGCATGCCCACACACAGGAAAATGAAATCCCTATAATTGAGCAGCAAACACACACGTAGTCACTGAAGACCAAGGTCACAAAAATATCCCGAGGCTGTGTCTGAAGAAAACTGGTGTGCAGCATTTGTGGGCTTTCAGGGCACAGACGCTGACACTTTGCACATGCAAATTCAAACGCACAGACACACGGGGAGTTGTGATCCCATGACTTCAGAGGACATTACACGGGCTTGCATTTATATTTGCGAAGGCCTAACGTAACCCCAAGCCTTTATTGATTTATATTGTGGGTCTTCTCCCAGACCCTTATGTCCCCGTAACAGGTGTTTGTGGATACTTGTTACGGGGACACACAAGCACAGACTAAAGCCCTGCACACGAGCACATCTTGCATGGCAAATAGTTGGTGTGAAATGGGCAGTGCTTAGCATTTGCTTCCCAGCAGTGGGAGAACAAAAAAGGCAGAGCTGGAGGGTAGAGGAGAGCAGTAGAGAAACCAACTGTCACCACCGAGGGGGTGAAAAGGCCGGCCGAACAGAATGATGATGAGGAGCAAAGAGAGAGAGAAAAAGAGTGAGAGAGCTAGAGGTTGAATCAATGGAGAGGGAAGAAGGTGAGAGATTAGTTGGCACAAGTGAGAGCTTAAAATGCACTGGGGGGAGAGAGAGAGCGACAGAGCGAAGATGAGAGGGGGGTGCGAGGGTGTGAGAGTGCAAGTGAATGACAGCCTGGCCGAGGGCCCCTGACACCGGCTGTCACCTGGAGATCAATCAGCAGTCGGGACCCGAGCCAACCAACCAAAAACTGTTGCTTCACCTCCTCAATTCTCACCCTTTTCCCTCTGAAAACCCTCCCAATCTAGTCGCCCCTGTCTTATCTGCCCTTTATTTGCAACTCCTTTTTTATTCTCTCAGTTTCTCTTTCATCATTTTAGATGGTTTTTCATATCCTTTGGCTTTCAATGATTTCTCTCTCTTTTCTTTTTTGGTCTTTTCACATAACTGGACCATTCATACATGCACACATGCACACACACACCTAGAAAAATACCCAAATGTGTGACCACTCAGTGTTCATAACAATGAAGTCAGCGAATAATGAGATCCCAGGAGGGCTGATGGTGCTTATAGGTGGACACCCTGTCAAGAATCCTACTCCTCCTTCTCTGCCTTCCAAGTCCATGCACAGACATATTCCTTTGCAATGAAAGCTTGTATGAAACCGATAAGTGAATACGAAAATGAATCAAAAACTTCTTTAAGTCCGTCAGCGTCCTTCAGGTCCTCTCTCATTGATCACATCTCCCTAAACGGAACAGAAACGCTGAGATTATATCGATTCTTTAGGCACCAGGCATCTCCGCTAATTTGGGATGCATCTCTGCTACACATGGTACAACACTGTGTTACTGAAACTCTGATATCTCTACCAGAAATGTGAAGTTGTTAGATAAGCCTTTCAAATGCAAGTTTGGCTGTATAGAGACTTTTGTATGCATGCTGTGCAGGGAATGTTAAGGAATGAGTGCTGCTTCAATATTGTCACTTTTTTTTTCATATGCTGAATATGAAAGGTCTCAGCATTTCAATGAGCTGGAGTCATCTGAACATTTTGTCTGTTTGAAAAACTTCTTAAAAGAAGTTAAAAGTTAAAAGTGGCATTAAAATTAATGGAGTTTGCTGAAGTTGAGAACTACCGGTCACTGGCGGCAGACAGGAATGCAGCAATAATGCCAAATGAGTCAGAACAATGAATCGCGGTCACACATTCACTGACTCACAGGCTTCTACATAAATTAAAGAGTTTTAAGGACTGTCACACAAGTAGATTAAATGTTTCGGCTCCTACTAAGTAGAAATGCAGTCTGAATAAATAATTTTTGGCTGTTTGAGAGCAACACAACATCGCACTAATACATTGGCAACCAGTAAAGTTGATGTTTCAAATGTGTTATCAAACAGAAAACTATCTTCACATCCTGTAGAAGGATAAAATTGGCATTTTTCCATCCTTATTTGTGTCACCTTTGTGAATGGAGACAGTTTTTCTGTCCTGAAATATTACCTCAAAACTTCATGGTTGACCAGAAAATTTAATGAAAACTCCAAATTTATTGTATCAAATGACTTGACTTTCATTAACAACAAATTCAAGCACAAACAACCGACTTTAAACCACATCAATGAACTGGTAATGAATTATAACCATACACACATAGCACGCTCTCAGAGACATTCAGTCACAGCTGCAAAATGCAAACATATTTGTATCTGATGGCACAGTTTATATTCTCTGGGTGCAGAAGTGGATTAATGAACTCACCACACACTAGGACACTGAGGTCAGAATACCCTTGACATATTTCCACTTGTTTTGTTTGTTTTGAGTGAGATCATCTTGTAAAATTAGCTGCACAACCTGAAGAATGACATTGTTACTTCCCAAAATCTGACTTACTTAGGCCCAAACACTCCAAAATCAGGGTCCTCCTCTCCTCAGTCATGCTTATGCTATTGTGTTCATCACCATTATGCTATAAATTATCTGACAGCAACAGGTAACATTATTCTAGAAATGGCAAACTATGTTTACTTTGGCAATAATGCCAAACACTGAGTTACAGGGTTAGGAAGTAGTAATATTCTAACTACCAGTTTCTACTTTCTTTCATGATGCTAGCTATGCTAACTGCTAGTCCCCCGACTCTGGCTCCTGGCTGTGTATACTTGACTGGGTCACATCAGGTCAGCAAAGCTGGATGCACTATTTAACTAAAGTTGCCCTGACACAGTAAATAAGAGAAATCATGTGATGCTAGTGGAAGTTATGTTGTTTGAGTGTCTCTCCCTGACACTTAAGGTGAGACCATTAGCACTTGCCAGTTATTTAGCACAATATTTTATCATTATTTTCTTCTCCATTCAAAACTATCTTGGGTATTTTTCTTCCTCTTCCTCTCTTTTCTCCTTTCTTTCTAGCTCCTAGAAGGTTCACTACTCCTCTTCATTGAGTGGCTTTTTTGTTGACATTAGCTTTGTTTAAACAGACCATTTGCAATGGGTGCAAGTGGAATAAGGTAGGTCCCCCTCAGGGAGGTCAGGTCTATCCCCCTGTGCAAACTTTGCACATTTCCTCTTCTGTAGTTTGAAGCTCATCAACTTTCAGGCAGTTACCTACCTTACCTAGCTGCAAGCAACACCTCTTGCTTGCCCCTGTGGCCTGCCCACAATTCTGCCTCTTACCTGGTACAATGACTAAAAAACTACCACATTTCTCACATCTTTATGTTTCTCAAATGTTCTTCTTGTTGACCAAAAAACTTCAAATTCATATTTGCCTGTTCATAATCCTAATTTCCACAATACCTTTCTCTAATGTCTGCATTCATTTACTCATCTTAATCTTTTATTCTTCATAGGCAGTCTCCGATTTGGCTTCTTAAGTTGACTCTTTACTGCTGAGACCAGTGTTTTGTGGGTAGAGCTGAATAAAGACACTGGTTTATGACCTGTGAGGTGTCTCTTTCTCAGGATAGAGACTGTGATGTGCTTGTACTCTTGCTCAGCTGGGCATCGGGACATTCCTCTTCTCATTCTGTTCTGGTTAGAGGCGGTTTTACGTTGTCTGTGAAGGGAGCAGGACACAATGTTGCAACAAATCTAATTTTTTGGCTTTCATTCCCTGGAACAAGAATACTGTGAGAGTTTGAGAAGAAGGGTGCTTTTTTTAAACTAGTCAATTGTATTGCTTCTTCAACCAGCAATTGGAAAGGCCTTTTCTAATGATGATTTCACTTTCTAACATGATGAACTTGCACTAAGTCACACAATGTGCCACTGGAGTGAAAGCTGAGCTATGTACATTTTGCATTAAAAATTATATGACTAATAATAGATGAGTCATTAACTGTATTTCACAACATTTTTGATTCATTTCTATCAAAAATCCTGGACAGGTCACCAACTTAAAACAGCACAAGCATTAACAGGCTTGATCTGATCTCATAAGCTAAGCAGGCAGCTTTATGGCAACACCATCCAGATCTGTAGTGTATGTTTAGCCTTTTAGTTAGCTCAAAAGCTAGCTTCCAGTGTGACTGCTCTGCTTTGTGGTGAGGAAGTCAGTTTGAGGGAAAGAAAATATGATTGATCTGATGATTTAACAGACCCAAAACATTCAGGCTAAGAGTTGAGGTCTGAGGGCATCTGCGGAGCAGTGTGATATATCTCTGTGGGTCTTTTATAGAAACCTGTTTTTATACACTGTTGGTTAAAAATGTTGATCTGTGCAGTTTCAAGTAGGCACGTGGCATTTACCAAAGTTTCTCCGATGCTAAAGACTTCATTTTTTCTGCTCTGCAAAACGCACATGAAGTCAGAGCTGTCAGCAGTGATAATCATCTCTGACAATTTAAAAAAAAGAAAGACAAGTCCTCTCCACCCCTTATCCAGCGTGATAGCTGTGAAAGAGAAAACAGACTCCAGTAGGCTATGATTGAGTAATATTTCTGCAAATTGCATATTGATTTTCCTAATGATAAAGTGCTAATTAATGACTTCCCTCCTGTCACTCTGGGGAAAGGCTACAACATGCTAAAACCTTTAGGCCTGAGTCTGGTTGTCGCTCTGTGATGAAATCCATTTCTAGTGGCATACTGATTATTCTCTAATAGCTGGAATCTTCATGTGGTGTTTTTGGCAATAAGTCATTTCACGCTCGTATCAGTCGCCACGTAAATTTAGGCTGAGCTCTAAAGCCTCCTGCTTAATTACGGTGTTCTCAGTGAGAGCGGGACAGGCGGAGAGGAGGAGGAGAGAGGCGGCATGATCGAATGATGCATGTCATGAATACGGACTCGTTATGCACCTGAAATGTAATAGCAAAATTGGATAATTGATTTACTGAATTATTTGTTCACGAAATACTATTCTGCTGCAGCAGGGGGGACATGAAAACTGTAATTGCAGCTCTTCCAATTACTCACTTGTTGTGGTGACAACGTTGCTCACTGAATCTGGATGGACTGGATCCAAGTCATTTCTCTTGCATGGGGTGCTAACATGTCACTTACATCATTTCTAGCAGCCACCTAGTTTAATTCACTGTGAGATGACCATGAAATTAACATACCATATATCTTGGTGTAGAAAGCTGGGGTTGATACATGAGCTTTGTTTCAAAGCATTTAATAGCTGCATACATCAAAACAATCTGGCAGCATTCCTGCAGAGTGTTGGAAACAAATGGGCAATTTTATTCCATTATTCATAGAATTATGTCTGACCTGCAACAGTAACAGCCTATTTGTGAGCCAGAGACCTTATGCCCTGAATAATTCTTGGACTGGCGGAGGCCAAAAACACCATGAATATTGCAGGCACTAGCATATGTTTAGAATGTGAAACAGTCTATTTCTTCGGGTGAGCTATTCATTTGAACCCCAGCAGAATTTCTAAAGGAACGAGAAGAACAAAAAATGAAACAAAACAAACCCTATAAAGTTATACAAACAATCCCTTCAAATTACTTATGAACGTTTCTTTTAATTGCAGAGTTTCGCCTCCAAAGTGCTGGAGACTCAGCAGTGAGTGGCTGAATTACTCGCACAGGAAAGGGGGAAAAAACAGGAGGAGAGCAGCAGATAATGGAGATGAGACTCCATCTAAGCTCTGCTCGTATCAGCGAGGCCTGGAGTGTTTCACATCGATCACCTAAGTGTTTGTCATCAAGCCCAAGCAACCCTCAGCTTTAGGACCAGACGTCCCCCTATGCGTTAGAAGAGTAACGGCAGGAGAGGAGCACACTTTTAAAAAATGCTGGTATGGCTAAATGGTTATGTATGACTTCTAACACTTTATGTTGAGATTTGTTTTAGCTCACTGTAACCAGCACACAGAATTTGCTGCTGTCTAGTCAAAACGATATTTAACCATATTTAATCTGCTATAGCTCAGCACTATAGTGGCTGAATTGATGGTGACGGGGGCTCCCTGTGATCTTTTGTGCCATAAAGCGGGAGATTTTTCTGCCAAGTTCACATTTGCTTTTGCATAAGCATTCTGTTTCTGTTTTATATCTAATTTTCTGCTTCATTATATTGCATGGCGCGCTCTGGCTTAAATGCAAGAAATATTAGTAATCCCCTGTAGCTGCTTTCTGTCCTCAGTGGCCATCAGTGCGGATTCTGTGTGAAACTGCCTTTATTTCCTTGGTTTACTGTGTTAGGGGAGCTTTTCTTCAGCTTTCTCACTGTATTTTAGAGCGTGAGCATTTTCCTATAAATTCTTTGCGCTACTCTCAGCTCAGTCAAAAAAAACCACGCTGCCAAATCTGCAACCAATTTAATTGGATCAGCAGGCTGATGGGAATGCTGTTAAGCTGTTAAGCATACAGTATACACAGGCATTACAAACAGCTCAAACTGAAATGAAAGCCATCTGGTTTAGGAAGTCATATTCATACTGTGATAGCAATACAGATAAAATGAGTTAAATTCCCAAATCATCTCCAGCACAGGATCTTAAGATTACCATCTCCTTAGAAGAGTCACTTTTAGGTGCATCTTCTAAAGCACATAATGCTAAGATTAATAATGTATAAGTGTTCATATCCACCCAGGCAATTTTAACTGCTTATCCTATTCGAGGTTCTGGGGGTGGGGGCTGGAGCCTACCCCACCAGCTTTATGGCAAAAGGTGGGGTAGACCCTGGACAGGTCGCCAGACAATCTCAGAGCTAGCACAGAGTGACAGACAACCATTCAGGCTCACATTCAGTCAGCAGAAACATCAATTAACCTAATGTGCATGTCTTTAGACTGTGGGAGGAAGCAAGAGCACCTGGAGACGACCCACATATTCAAACTACACAGAGAGCACCTTTTGTGCTGACCAACACACAGCACTGGCACTCTATAAGAGGTTTATATTTTTATAATTTTACAGAAAAACAAACAAACAAAAAAAATCTGCCTATAAGAGCGTATTGTACGCACATAAACAACTGGATGTTATCAGCTCAAAGATCAGTTAAGCCCGACAGCGTATAGTGTCTTTGTCACAATAACAGCTATGTCTTTCATCAAAATAAAAGCTCCATCAGATTTATTAAAACAGCAAAGAGCTGGACGTGTTTGCTCTGCACATCACTAATGACTTTCTGGCAGGCGCGAAATGGGGTACAAAGCAAAATCATTGGCAGAACTGGCAGAAATGCAGGAAGATGCATGGGCTGAGAAACACAAGCACATGCACACTTATTAAGTTTAATTAAAAACAATCATATAAGTATGAGTAAAAAATAGTATGAGTAAGCGATGTCACTCTCCAACAACATGTTGGCCTGTCTGCTGTTGATTTACAGCTAAAAAGAAAAAAGCAATTAACAAAGCAAAGTAAAATATTAATGATAAAAATAAAGACTAGTGCCTTTAACTCTTAACTGGCAAGACCTTTTTATGTTCAACAGTGCACGTCCTGATAAGTCTCACATAAAATGTTGTGAAAGGTAAATGAAGGGATTATGGGAAAGGTGAACAATGGAGTGATGGATGACAGCAAAAAAAAAAAGAAAGTTATGGAGCACAGAGAGGAAGTCAGGTATGAAGTCAGCAAGCAATTTCAACTTTCCAAGCTGTAATTCAAGCTCTGGGATTTGAACGATAATAGGCTGTAATACAATTGTCAACACTGAGTCATCCAGACATGGGGCTCACAGGGAGAGTTGGCGGTAATAGGGCAGACACAGAGTAATCAATACACCATAACTCCCTACACATACCAAGGCCAGAGTCTGGAAAGTGGAACACTACACTAAATTGTTTACTTTCATTTAACACAAACACGCCGCTACCGTCTGGCTAATCTCTAAAGATAAAAGGAGACTGGGGCACTCCAAGTCTAATAATTTTATGGTGAGCAAGCCTTCTCAGGGTGTGTTTTAATACTGTTAAAAAGTTATGTTTAGAGTGATAAGGCTTAGAGGTCTGACTTACATATTAAACACTCCAGGTTGCCGGTAGTCTCTCACATAGACGCCTCCCAATCTCTGCAGTCGAACATTTTTCAACAACTCCATTTTTTAATAATAATAATAATAATGTATACTTTATTGATCCCCGTGGGGAAATTCCTCTCTGCATTTAACCCATTCACTCAGTGAAGCAGTGGGCTGCCATTGGGCGCCCGGGGAGCAGTGGGTAGGGACGGTACCTTGCTCAGGGGTACCTCAAGGTAGCCGTTCAGGGGAATCGAACCCCTGACCTTCCGATCACGGGGCCAACACTTTACCTACTGAGCTATCCCTGTGAAGCTTTCTAAACGTCTAAATGTTTTCAATCAGTTCTCCTGTGAATCTCAATAAAATTATGACTTGAATATGAACAGACCTCACGCTCCAACCTGTTAATCCTTAAAATTAGACATAAATGATTAATGAATGCCATTCACGATTGCTGATATGCATGTGAATGCGTTTGTCATTTCCCTCGCTTTGTGTGAGACAATGGAAAAGTCAGAGCACAAGACTTAAAAGAGATCATTCCCCCTTTGTGAAGAGGTGATTAGCGAAGGGCTGACTAACTAGGTATCTAATCTGTCCTCCAAAGGCCATATTTTAGACTTAAAATAGCTACCCGATGGTATGTTAATCTGAGTGGAATCAAACAGACTTGATTTTACTTGATTTCTTTTGCACAGTAATTCATATAAAAGGTGTCTTTGGCACAGCAGATGTGCAAAGCGAGCAATAATGCATCATAACTGCAAACCCATATAGGCGTTTTCCAATTGCTTATTAAATGGAACTTGCGAGGCCACGAAAGATGATATTTTAACAAAGTCGATTGTCTTCTGTGGCAATAAATAAATGATTAAGACATGGATGAGACCCAGATTATTAATTGTCTGTGCAAGCAGATATAGTGTTTAATGAACTGATTGCAAGTGTGAATGAGGCAATTTACTCAGTCGCCATGTCAGAGAGGTCTGCAAAAATCACTCATCAGAATTTCCTGTTTTTTTGTGTTTGTTTTCACGTAAAAAAAAATTGAAAAATTGCTGTTTAATGAAACAGAAGATTGCCTGCAACTCCTAAAACTGGATAAAAAAAACAAAAAACTGCAATATAAGATGAATGCATAGTAAGGTTCCCTGGGCCCTGATGCAGGTTGATATTATTACTTCAATAGTGGATGATGACTTCAAGGAAATTACATGAGCATTGTTCCCCCTTTTTTAAACAATAAAATGCATTTAAATCTCATTTTATTGAGCTGGCTCCATTGTCACACTCCTCACCCACAATACATTTTCATCCCTAAAATTCACAGCACAGAATGGTTGAGGCTTTTGACTCCCTTATTAATGACATTATTGGATAGCTAATGGTGCTGAGAGACTGCACAGAATGAACGAGACCAGCCACTCAGGGCATGGATGGCGGTCTCAATAAAATATCATCTAAATCAAAACCAGAAGAGGAAAGGGTGCACACTTATTAAAGTATCTAGCTGTCTGCAGCTGATGTGTGCAATGTGTATAAGGGCTGTGAGCTTATGATTTGCCAGACTGGGAACTTTTGACTTATAAAGTCATGGAGATTGCTGATAATGAAGAAACTGTTTACCAGGTTTTCTGCTATTGCTCCTTTCTGTCTAGGCAACTTAAACAATGTAAATACAGCCACTCCACATCAGTAGCTTTTTAATAGAGCAATCAAGATTACCTGGGATTCACTTGAGTTATTAAAATTGCAGTTAGAGCCAAAAGGTTTTGGACACCGACTCGTTTTTGTTTCACTTTCAGTTTTAATTCAGCGGGTTTTTAGAAAGATTTTGTATTAACTGTTTAGGAATTACAGACATTTTTAGACACAGTACCCCAGGCTCAAAAGTAATTAGACAAACTAATCACTTTAAACATAAGGATTATTTTTAATAATTGGATGAAAATCCTCTGCAATGACTGGCTGAAGTCTAGAACCCACGAACATCACCGCATGCTGTGTTTTTTCCCTTGAGAAGCTCTGCCAGCCACATTCAGTTGCTGCTTTTTGGGGGGGTCTTCCTGCCTTCAGTTTTGAATTTAACAACATAACAGCATGCTCTGTGGGGTTTAGATCAGGTGACTGATTTGTACATTGAAGAATATTCCATTTCTTTGCCTTGAGAAAGTCCAGAGTGGCTTTTTCAGTATGCTTTGGATCTTTATCCATTTGCCTTGTGAGATTCTGTCCTAATATTTTTGCAGCACTTGACTGAATCTGAGCAAGAAGTATATTCCTGCACACTTCACAATTTATTCTGCTGCTTCTGCCAGCGGTGACATCATCAGTAAACACTAGTGACTTATTTCCACTGGCAGCCATACATGCCCGTGCTGTAAAATTGCTTCCATCATGTTTGACAGATGATGTGGTATGCTTCAGATCACAAGCTCGTTCTCTCCTTCTCCATACTTTTCTCTTCCCATCATGCTGGTACAAGTTCATCTGGTTTCATCTGTCCAAAGATTTTTTTCCGAAAAAGTCTGATCTGGTCTTCCTGTCCTTGAGTGTAACCAGTCGGTGCATTATGTTGTAAACCCTCTGTATTCCCTGAAGGTCTCTCTTTATTCTAAATGGTAAAATGATGGACTGGTACTTATAAGGTGCCTTTTACTCACTTTTAGCACTCGCAGTGCTTTCGACTACAAGTCTCATTCTCCATATCACACACACTTTCTGCTGTATCTAAGCACTTTTACCCAACATTCACAATCCAATGGGTGCGCTGGGGGCAACTCCTAAAGATACTAAGTAGGAGCCAAGGATTCGTAGACGACCCTGTTTACCACGTCAGCCAGTCCAGATTTGGATAGTGACACACCTGCCTCCTTGGTTTTGTTACCAAATAGAAGTCAACAAATACAAGTTCAATATCTGGAATCAATTCCAGATCCTATTTTTAGTCCTCACCTGAGCATTAAAACTCTTTCTCAGTCATATTCTGTTTTATTTTGAGCCTCTGAAAATAGTGGACTGTGTATAAAAATGTTTATAATTCTTCAACATTATACAGTCCTTTTGTTGAACAACTAGAATAAAGCTAAAAGTCTGCACTTGATTAAAATCCACTGTGGTGGTGTCCAAAAACATGTGTACCTAACTGCAAATCAAACTCTGTCCTACAGTCTGAAGTATATTCTCCCAGTAAAGCTTACGTCTGAAACCAAACTAGCTAAGAAACAAACAATACCAACGTTTCTTTCCACCTTCACGAGGTCAACCCAATCCTGGGAATATTTTAAAATGGCCAATTTATAAACATTAGGATGAATGTCTACATTAGGAGTGCATCAGTTACAGCCACTAAACAATTTGTCCTTCTATCTGGGGATTACATTTGTTTATGGAGAGTATTTATGCTACCCTCTCCAGCACTAAGTCAATAAATGTAATTCGAAGCAAAGTTTAGATGTCATCTAAGGAGCAGGTCAACAATATTTGGTGACACATACTTGTTTTTGACATAATAATGACATAGTTTATATTCTGGCTGGTTGCCGCTCTCTGTTGTCACCGTCCACGTAGCCTATTACCTTTTCTATTACTCAGTTGATTGATTCTCAAACTCTGTGTCTAAACAGGAAAATATGAACTTTACATAAGCCGTGGAGGGGAATTAATTAAATCCCAATCATTTTCACAGTCACAGTGGCTGCTCTCTAAAGCAGTTTGACTGACAAGACTTATTTTGGGTTTATAAATCTTCTGTACCACGGTGCACACAGGAGATGGAGGGTGAGGTTGATGTGAAGTGTTTTATTTATTTATTTATTTTTTATAGGATTGTTTCCTCCATTCATTCACATTCACAGATATGGGACAAGAAATTTAAACAGAACAATAAACTTGTGAAATTGAATTCTGTATTACCTAGACAATATTTTTTTGTTTGTTATCAAGGCCAGACACGCCCAGAGAGCAGGACACAGTGAGAGACACTCAGAGGGAAAGACACAGAGCGAGAGCGAAAGGATGCAAGATGCGTGTTTTTGGCAGAAAGAAAAGAGGTGAAATTATATGGACAGACGGCAACTATTATCTATTCTTCACTATTTATTCAAGCGAACCGCACAAAAAACAGACGATATTTGGAATAAGAAAGGGAAATTTACGAAATTATGTTTGCGCAGCTGGGAAGGCGGGGGTTACATTTCATCTGCGCTTTAGTGGCACATTCAGTCACAGAGCATTTTATCGTTTGACAGCATTGGGAGGAATAATTAGAGGCATGGAGCATGTCGAGCCCAGAACCCCAACTGGCCAAGAACAAATGGCAGAGAGCACATCAGTGTCTGGGTAAGAAAAGGGATTAACTAGTGAATAACAGCATCAGCCATGCCTCAGAAGTAAAACCTCACACCCATCATCACCCTTCCATACAAACCTGACAATTAGCTCTTTAACACATATGGATGGAGAATGGGAAGGAAAAAGCTTTGGATTGCTGTGAGTGTATTTGCCTGTATTGGATCCGAGTGTGGAAACGCAGCCAGTTTATTTTATCACTGCTGTTGGTTCATGACAGAAACGCCACAAGACAGAAATTACACATCTTACTTCCTCGAGGCAGACAGACAGGCAGGTAGATAAGCAGGCCAAGATGTTACAGCTGTATGTATGTATGAGGGACGGGGATGTCGGGCGGGTGAGCGTGTTCATGAGTTTATTTATTTGAGTTTTATCATTCATGTGCGTGCAACTGTGCGTTTGTGTGTGCGTGTGTGACAGGCAGGAAGTGCGTTGGCAGCTTTTCAGGCATGGATGCATGACAATGACTACAGTGACAAGAGGGATCACGGGTATGCGGAGGGGAAATGGAACATGAAGAACAAAACAAACAGGCAGAGGGGGTATATGTAGGGGGTGGGGTGGGGGGTTGAACTGATGGCCCCCGTTTTGCACAGAAGGATAATATGTCAGCCGGCACAGTGTGTCAAAGTGTGTTTTTGGATTGTTTTGGGTGGATGAGAGTGTGTGTGTGTGTGTAAAAAAGAAAAAAGGGAGATAGAGAGAGCCAGCACGCTTGCATCAAGACTCAAAACAACATCGCAACGTGAAACTGTGTCAGAGGAGGCGCTGCTAGGCCCAATCTCGTGCTCACCTAACCTTCAAATGACATTAGGCGTCCCGTCAACATGTGATGAGTCACTCCCAACCTGATGTGATTTATTCAATCGTGCAGAGTAGCCTGGATCGCGGGACCATGGAGTGGGGCTGGGGCTGGGGGGGGGGCTACGTGTGTGTCTTAGCAAATGTGTGTGCCTAAGCGGATTCGTGCACTTCTTGGTTGTTTTGACCGTCTGCGTGCATGCACCGATCACACTGTAATGTGCGCGTGCATGAGCTGTGTGCGTGCATGGTCCATTACGTGCAATCTGAAGGAGCTGCATGATGCTGGCCACTCGCGATCCATGAACCACAAAGTCGTCTTTTTCACAGAGAGAAGCCGTGAAAGCCCCGCGGAGCTCTACGGTTTCCCACCCTTTCCATGATTCATGTTTTTCTTTTAATCTCTCCACTCACTGTGACCCAAGGGCCACGATTTCTATTAGATCTGACAATTAAGGCTCAGGATATTAACAGCTGGTATTAAGTGGACTTAATGGGGAGTGAGGAAAATAAACTGGCACGGAAAGCTTTATCACGTAAAGTAAAAGAAACAATGTTTGATACACTCTGAGTGATGCCCATGTGCCCCCCCCACCACCACCACCTTTTCCACCTCATCAACTGTGTGTCTAATTCACCATCAACTAAAGGGAATTTGTGTTTCTAGATTAAACACTACATTATCCAGGACCAGAGTCTCTGAAATCACAGAGCAACATTAATGCAGTGAGCAGCATGTTTCAGAGGCTATTTCGAGGTGGTACTATCTAAATTGTTATGGCTTTTAACAAAGAGCAAAAAATGAACAAAGAAGAAGAAAAAAAATCCTCTTACATCAGGCAGCATCCTACGAAGATCATTAGCGCTAATGAATGGTCAATGAATGGCCACTCTTTCACATTTCTAATCTCCAAATAGAACTTAAAGAAACATGACTGTTGTCATTTATAAGTAATGCAGATTAGCAAACAAAGAGCAATAGCTGAGAGGCACGATGGAAACAACTCATACCGCTTTGATACATTTGAATTGTACATTGCATAGCTGGAAACATCAGGCTGCGTTCAACAGAATGCGGTACAATAATTCTACTTGATGATGATGATAAGGGGGGGGAAGGAGCATCTGTACCACTTCTTCCTTCCCTAATTTCTCACTCTAGATTAATAACATCAGCTCAAAACAGAATAAACCAAACAAAGTCAAAACAAAGAGTGAAGACAGTCAAATCCTTAAGTAGGCATGACAAACCCCCTCTCGTGATGGGTAGCTGCGTGAAGACGTTGATGAGCGTCTTGAGATGATGATTCAGGGAAAACAGATTAGGCAGGGGAGCAGTCTGGCAGGTCGTTAGTCAGGGATGTCAGGACCAGATACAAATGAACTGTCAGCAGAGGAGGAAGACAGAAGCAGGGAATGGTTGGACAAAATAAAGAGACAAAAGGAGCTGAATGGAAAGAAAGAAGAGAGGGAGAGAGCAGACGCCAAATGAATGGAAAATTTAAGAATGATTCCGATTTATCGGACTAACCAATTTGTAAGGGAACTGTCGAGTTCCAGAGCAATAATTTAAACAATTAACAACTACAATGGCATTTATTGCTAGTAATTGCATTAAACATTGTTAAAACATGCATAATTAATCTCGCATGGGCTTCTTTAGAAATCCATACATTTACAATCAATTGTAATAACAAGAGCAGACCAAGACTGCATGCAGTACCTCAAACAGAGCTCAAGAAAATTCCTTCATAGCATGCATATAAACGAATCCCAGAATTCACAAAGATATAGCAAAAAAAATGTCAAATTTGCCAGTCTCACTGTGGAAAAGATTTAAACCAAAACCCACCACGTGATCCTCTTCGTGGAGGTAATGATGGATGTTTGAAGTACACAGTGTTTAATTCTGGTATCTTGTATAAATAGGACTTTTAAATGAATCATGCCTCATTCTAAGCAGAATCATCCCTCTGCAACATGTATCAGTTTGTGAAACAGAGAGGACTGGGGACATTTGCTCGTCTTTTTCATCTGTTTTTTTTTTATTGGGTTAGAAACTTGGGGAGAAGAATGGTATTAGGTACCCATCCATCCATCAATCTGCTGCTTATCCAAGCAGTTCTCAAGCCAGCCAAGAGACCTCCCCAATGTGTTTTGGGTCTGCCTCTGGGCCTGCTCCCAGATACACACGCCTGAAACACCTAAGAGGTGCATCGTGGAGGCTGGGTGGTGGTAATGAGGAGGGACCCTGGCTAGAACTTCAGAGTCCTTAATTGTATGTTATGTATTTGAGATGATTGTGCCAGCATGTTACTGTATTTACTGCATAAGGTGCACGATAAATCAAAAAACCTTTAGAAAGATTCTTCAGGGTAAGCACATTTTAATACAGTAACAATAATGTACTTGAGTCATATAGTTTATTATACCAGCAGAGAGTCCCACCTGGATCAAGTGGCCATGTGAGAGGAGGAAAGGGGGAGGCTATTTAAAAAATGCCCAACTCGATGTTTAGCTCAGAGTCCATTAGCCAGTTAACGTGTCATGTTATTACAATATTTATATAGCGACCCTCAAAACTCATTTGCTTGTTACCATTTAGTTTCAGCACTGCCTCTGTTGTCTAGACGAGTGGGCAGTGACTTAATACAGCAGGTTACCTCAATTAACCAGGATCTATTTTTTTGGCAAAAACATCTAGCAATGCAGATTTATTTATCAGAACACAAGTCCTCTTTAAAATACTAATACACAAAGTTGTGTGATCAGCAAGGCCACCACATCATGCACCCTTGTAGAAGCTAATTCCCCAATCAGCATTACCCTCAGCAACTGCTTTTCACTTGACACGAAACTGCAAGCCCTCTGATTAACTTTCACTTGCTCCACCGTGCAATTATGAGCATAACCAAACTGAAAACTCTTGACAGCAATTTAGACAGATTAGATGTTCTTTTGATCAAAAGATATATTAAATGTTCCCATTCGAGACACACAGTTTTAGATTACGTTCTAGGTTAGCGACACATCTGAACTTTGCTTTCGTTTCTGCATAATTTCAAGTATCATCAGTGGGTGAAACGATCTGACTGCAAACTTGCCCGAGATTTTTAGTAGATGCAGCTAGGACTGCTGGGTCTACTGACTTCCTTCTTGAGTTATCGCATTCACTAGATTTTCAGAAAACCTGACCGGCGACCATAACCTTGAGGTCGAGATCACTGAGATTTGAAATCATTTGAGATTTTTAGTAGATGCACAAATGGTCTCAATTTGGAAAAACTATGTCACCTCATTCTCAAGTTATCGCATTTACAAACTTGGGTGTACATGCTCCGTGGCTGCTCGGCAGGGTGAGGAAAATACCACATACGGCTGAGGGGTAGAAAAAAGTGATACGGATGATGTTTGGATATTATTTTTAGATAATTAGGAGTGCACACACATATACAGTATGCATTCTGAGACCCACAAACATACCACCTGTACATACATACCAAATATTATTGACTCTACCACCATTATCTTTATCATCTTTTTTGCTTCACATGTGCCTATCACCAAAATAAAAGCTAAAGGAAAAGTGCTGAATTTTTTCTTTAATATATACCGTATTTTTCGGACCACAAGGCGCAACGGATTATAAGGTGCATTAAGCGAAACAAAAAAGTCAGATAAGTCAAACTTTATTCAACTCATTCACAATAACTCTTAACATTGTTCAGTTGTAACTCATAAAATACAGAACAATACACTCACTTTTCCAGTTCATTCCTCTTCCACAAATCCATCAAATTCTTCATCTTCGCAGCTGCTCTATTCCCATGTTATACTGCGTGACTGAAAGCCTTGAGTTTTAAATTCGCTTCGTAAGCAGGTGCCATTTTCGGGTCCTTATACACACACAATACGGTAATATTATGTTGAATATTATGTTGAAGGTATTTTACTTTTAATAAATCAAATAAGTTATAAATGAAAAACACTTATCATCTACAGCTCCTTTTGGGTTTCATGTGCCAACTAGGGATGGAAAATCTAGCCAAAGGATCACATGACTGTCCTTTGGAGTAAAATCAAAGGATCTGAATTACAGTGTCAATTACATGCTTGCCTGGATACACTTCTCTGCATTATGTTTTACTCTGAATTTAACCAGAAAGTGGTTAAAAGTAGTGATTTGCTGCTACTGCTGTGAGACTCTTTTGAGACGTTCTTCCTGGTGAAACCAATCACATTTTTGCTTCGTCAATGTGGACTTAAATGTATTTACTTAGCTGACAGTGAGGGGAAACTCACAGAAACCACAAGGCCTTGGCGATATTGTGATTGCCATGAAAGGATCAAGGATGTGTTCGGTAGATTCTGGAGACTTATATAAAGAATCCGGAGTAAAACGAGCCCGGAATTAAGATGGATAACACTGATGCATCATGCACCTTTCCTCAAATATCAGTGAAAAAAGTGTGACCTATTTTCTCAGTCTATTCTTTTATAAGTCTCATGTTGAAATGTAATATATGAAAATGCACTTTTCATTTTTTAATAGCAGACTATTAACCCAATATTACATTTTATTATTTATCGCAGACTAGTTATGTGTGATAAAAATATGCGGGTGACAAAACAATTTAAAATAAGAAGGCAGAATGAAAAAGCTGCTGGTGTCTTCATCTACCTGAGTTCATAATATTAAAAAAAAATTAAATAAATCAAGCCAGCTACGAGAGCCTGCTGCTGTGATCTGAGACTATAAACATAAATAATTAATACTGTTGGACTTAAATGAAAACGACTTTGACCGTGATGTGTAAATAAACCTTTTCATTCCCACGTCCCCACAGGTCGGCTTCGTGAAATGGCAGTGTACTTCAAAAAGTACATGAAAAAAACCACAAGCATTGAGCGTATTATTGCTATTTTAGAAATGTACTATCACAGTGAGATTGGAAAACAGGAACAATGAAGTGAAGTGTGATAGAACATAATGGAAGTTGTTCTCGTCATCTTTTGTGGCGACGTGTTTTTATTTGTGTGTGTGTGTGACGAACATGATGCACAATCGGAACGGCCATTAAAAGCACCAGAAATAGGATGAATCACTTATTACAACAGCTAAGGACACAAAAGTCCTTCTGTTTTCTCCACTTACAGCTCCAGCAGCACATCTGAGCCTGACAGGTATCATGGTCCTGGGTCCTTAACCCAGTATTTTGAGTTTTTTTCTGGACTTGTTATTTATTTCATTAAAGGTATAAGATCACTTATGTTCTAATTCTTGAGTATTTTATTTTCTAGTGTTATTTTTTCTTGTTTTATTTTTAGTTCTGCTTTCATTTCCAGTCTGTCCTAGTCTCGTTTCCATGTTTGTTTACCTTTGGTCTCCCCAGTGATGTGGCGCGTCTTTTTTGGTCTGTCTGCATTCTGTCTACGTGGCTGTCTGTTGTCTCTATCTTGTCAAATTCACATGTCTTAGCCTGGGTGTTACTTCCTGTTTTATTTTGATAGTCCCATCTTGCGTGTCAAGTGTCAGTTTTGGTTCCTGTGTCTTTTCAGTCTATTCGGATGTGTTCCCAGGCGTGTCCACTCTAACCCAAACTCCTCTCTCTGTTTGTGTCACATCCTCCATCATTGTGTGTGTAGTTTATGGTACTCTTTTTAGTTAGTTTGTTACTATTCTGCCTCTGTTAGCCTTTTGCCTGCATGATAAAAGCAATGATTTTAAGTTATGTTGTGTCTGCTGAGTCCTGGACTCTCTGTTTTCCGCATGCCCAGTTTTATGACACCAGGGGCACGATGCTGACAATTTTAATGATGCTAACTGAAACTATTAACAATGCTGTCATTAAGCAATAGCTGCTTCTTCTTCTTTTCTTTTTTTTTTTTTAAGAAAATGGTGGTAATGGTAGTAAGAGGGTGGTTGTGGTCATCATCTGGTATCTGCCATGAATCTGTGCTTTGTTCCACCCTTCAGCAGACCTGCTAGTCTGCAAGTGGATCGCAACAAAGGAAGAAACAGATGGGAATGATCTTATTGAGGTGTGGAGGCAAGAGAAAAACAAGCAGGCTGAACAAAGGGAGAAGAGAAAGGAGAGCTACAATAAGAGAAGTGACTATGTCAAAGACTGTGGAGGAAAACATGAGGATGGCAGCAGCCCACTCCTAATGAGTCATAAATCAGCTTGATATGAATAATCTCTACAGCACTATTAGAGCAAAGTGTTTTGAACCTCATTAATTTCTATTAGAGAGCAGCTATCTTCTAAGTTTACTGTAGCATCAAATTTTCTCCAAGCCGCTTTCGTTACGATCGTCCTATAACTTTCACGGATTCCTTAACCTTTATGTGACCAAACGCCGTTACACTCAGATTTGAAGTCACTTCCTTTTCATTTTTAGCACATGCAACAAAACATGCAAAAGCTTGTTTTTAAGCATGCCCAGTGGACATTAAATATTAAAGAAATGCCTGTTAGACATTTCAGTGATAATGATTCAGCTGTTGGCCTGTTACTGCTTCGAAAGCATCTTTGCGAGGAAGCCTTTACTTTAGCTGCCTCCTCAGCTCTTTCTCTGTTTGCCGCTGTCACCTCTTTTAAAGGCAGTGTCACTGTAAACAGTATACAACACCTAGTAATGAAGTAACACAATAATCAAAGTAAGCAACTGTGCACTTCGCAGTATGTAATGCAATGGGATTAAATCCATATGAAAAAAAGTAAGTTCAGCTTTAAAAGCAGCAAGACAACCCATGTGATAGACCGCTGACTTGTCCAGAGAGAGTATCCCAGATTTTGCCCCCCAAAAATGCCAAATGGATGGATGGATGGATGAATCACAGCAAGACTGATCAGAAAAAAGCAAAGAAAGACTCCAACGATGATGACTTCATCATTCATTCAACAGGTCACGTCTGGCTTTCTACAATTATAATTACAAGACAAATGGCAGCACAAACAACACCAGCAGTTGCAGCAGTATGACTTGTAATAATTAGTAATATTTATTTGTTTGGTCCAGAAGTGCACTTCACCCAGTGAGTGAGGCCAGAATAGCAACTGTACTCGGTCTCTAATTTGCAGTCACATTAAACGAGGAGAAAAAAACTGCCTGTAAAGCCCTGATTAAATGAAGCTCTGCAATTTCTCTGTCAGAGCTCTATCAATTCAATCACTCATTCAAGGCAGGAGCATCAATTAAAGTACTATTTTAATACAGCGCTCGAAATCAACATGTTATGCCCACGCCATTTTCCGTCTTCTTACCAGAGAGGTGAAGATGTAAGTGTAGTAGACTGACAGCATTCCCAGCTCTGATGCCTGCAGAGAAAAAAAAGACAGGAAGGGCCACAGATGAAAGATTAAAGAGAATGTAAGAAAAGGCAAGGCACATAAAGCAGAAAAACATGTTTTTGAGGATTGGTTATTGAACAAAATGATATTAAGTTTGAGGTCAAAGAAACACAAAGTGGTGGGGAAGAGAAAAACAAAAAGCAGGGAGAGTGATAAAACAGGGTAGAGAGGTCAGTGATGCAGTGAAACTTGAACTCCAGTGTGAGCAGACAGATCAAATGCACATCTCGATAACACCGGGTATATTCTTATCTGACAAAGGTTCTCAATAGAGCAGTTCATTTCTGAGGAGCATTAGTATGCCGCTCGACACTCTGTCTTAAAATTTGATTAAATCAAGTCAGAGTGAGGAGCAGTTGTGAAGGACAGGGTGAACTTCTCATGGTTTCATTTCATTAAAGCCATCAGAAAAGAAAATCATGGAGGAACAGATTTTAGTCCAATCGTGGACCAATCACATTATCATTAAAACCCATAAACCTGTAAATATCAAGTGGTTGACAAATTTTAAAAAAAAAAATGTTTTTAAAAAGTCCCACAGTGAGGAGACCTGATGTCTCTGTTGTGCTGTGGGGGGGCATCGTGTTCTCTTGGTTTGGGTTCTCTTAGAGGAAAAGGTCACATTAAATCCAGCTTGTTATGAGTCATCTCTTTTATCTTATGATGAAACAGAGGTTTGATCCGTATGAAAATCAGAATAATATCCATATAGTTTCCACACTGAAATTATTCTAAGACTGTGCATCATCAGAAAGACTTAAATAACAGATATTTACCTGTCAGCCGAACAAAATGTTACCCGTGTGTGCTGAGTGTGAGTATCAGGTGTTCAAACTATGGTAAATAATAAAATACTAAAAAGGTGAAAGGTGCTAATTATTACAGCAAAAAAACCCTTTTTATTATTAAACTCCAAATGACTGCTCAAGATGTTTTTGTACAGCTTGTACTTTTGAAAACTTAAGCACGCTATTAATCTAAAAGTACCCCGAGCTTCTCTATGCACAGTAAATTACATGCTTCAGGGGGGTTGTTTGTTAAGGTATGCCCTGGGGTTACACGGCAGGTAAGGGTAGCTAATGGTACGAGGCAGTCGAAATGTTCTCTCTTTGCAGAAAATACATTAAAAAAACTGAATATTTCAAGCCACTGCCTCTTTTCTGTGGGTGACCTCTGCCTTTAATAGCACCAAACAGAAAATGACATTATGACCTAAAACGCTTTGTTTGCTACCCACACTTTATTCAGGATGCACAACACCGCCATAGCTAACGGCTGATGAAAACTCCCTTTGGTCTCTTTTGCTACATTTGAAATAAGCCTTCTTGCATTTTGTTTTGGGGTTGTTTTTTTTTTACTTTTGAT
>VUQG01044529.1:0-10611 GCA_015106755.1 Etia nguti
AATTAGTCTCAGGAAAATCACCTACAGAGTAAGGAGGAGTTGTACAGTCTTATTGCCACCGGTATAAAGGATTTACTGTGGCGGTCAGTTCTGCATTTCGGGGCGATGAGTCTTTTGCTGCGTTTGCTCCGATGGTCCATCATGGGGGCGTGCATGGGGTGACAGGGATTGTCCATGATAGAAAGAAGCTTTTTTAGCATTCTCCTCTCAGACACCTCCTCCTGGTTCTCCAGTCTGACACCCAGGACAGAACCAGCCTTTTTAATCAGTTTGTTCAGCCTGTTGGCATCAGCTGTCTTCACCCCACTTCCCCAGCACACAGCTGCAAAGAACACAGCGCTCTCTACCACAGAGTAAAAAGCATTCAATGTCCAAAGAATTATTGCTCAAAACCATTAAAAAGAAAAAAAAGATTAGAAGAAATTCAGGCACTACGGAAGGAAAAGGTAAAGACATGAAGGGTGGCTCAAGACTCAAGACATTCCATCTATGGAATTCACTTTACTATATCAAAAAATTGGATTACATTTTTTTCCCTGTGATGCTGTTTGGAAGTACAGAAAAAAAAATATGAGAATCACTTTCATATTTAAGAAGGTTAGTCATGACAAATTATGATATCTATCTAAAACACATCGATGAGTCACAATGGTGCACTTAGGAACTAAACACGAGCTTTTATTGTTTGAAAAGTATTATTGTCTTGTCTTTTATTGCCTCTTTTATTGTTACAAAACTAATGTGCACTCTGATTTTACTGTAGCTGTCATTATTCTGGGGGACAGATGGGACAGAGCCTATGAGTGGTTATTTCTACTGACTGCTCATTGATATGATCACCCTTGTGAGATTGTGTCTACATCGTGGAGAGATGCAGCATCTGGCTAAAATGCAGCGGAAACTGTCCCTCGAGATTATCTGAACAACTGGACTTCAGTCTGTCTCAAATCCATCACTGATGCATATATATATATATATATATATATATATATATATGATCAGACCAAAGTAGTTCACAAATATGTCCAAGACGAATGATGTCAGGAAGTAACAGTGGTGGCTCTATGAGGGCCTGTTGCTGCATGTAGGGATCCCTTTTTTACACACAGATGTACAGACGGAAAAAAAGGAAGTCAGAGAAGCATAAAATGGAACATGTAATAGGTGTTGTATTTTTTCCTGAGCTACAGAAAGTCAAACCTGAAGTAAGCCTGGGAGATTTTTTTTTTCTTCAAACAAATGTACTTCTGATCAGGCTCCTCACTGTGGGTCCTGCGTTCTTCACGCTTGATGCTATTCCTGGTAAAGTAATCCAACAACTGGTCTATGATTGCCTGTCGGGCACTGAAGGAACAATCGCTGACACTGCTGGTGTTAAAACTGCAGCTGGAGGGCGTGAATTGATTTTGAAAAGAATGACAGATGAACCCTCACTTGCTTAAAGACTGCATGGGTGTGTTATTCCCACATGGTGGTCTGGGGCTCATGAAACTGATTAAGTCACCCTTTAGGTTGGCAAAACAAAACCAGCTGATCCTTCCTTTACTTTTTGAAGTTCCATGTGATATTTTGATCCCTCCGTTTATTTAATTTATTTTATTTTTGTAAATATAGATTTTTTATTTATATAAATTCTGTATTTTGTAATTTAATATTTTTAACATAATATGTATTTAAAAGTATGTTTTGTGCAACAAGGGTCTTGGCTAAGCTTGTTTGGGGAAAAAAAATCAAAGACAAATGATTAAAAGAGAGAATTTTCCTGATAAACATCGATCGCAGTAAAAAAGCAAAATCCATCATTCAGATTTTTTGTGCAAAGTTTTATCTTCAGTTTTTAGAGAGGATAAAAGAAGTGGCAGAAAACTAAAACAAAAACAACCTAGTAAAAACAGATCACTCTATTCAAACAAAATATCCTTAAATAGCTATTCTTTGCAGTTAGGTTTGTGACAGAGCAGCAGTTTCAATAAGGAGCCAAATTCTCTGAGGCCCCAGTCACACAGAGAATGGTCAGCAGCTATGGAAAAATGTCCATTCACAAGCCAGTGGGTGAATGGTCTCTAGACTAGACAGGAGGAAAGGCTAAAGAGGGAATAAGGGAACACGAGAGGGAGGGGACGAGGGATCACAAGAGAGAGAGAGAGACATGGCGGGCTGGGGGAAACATGGAGTAAACATGACTGACGGGGGAGACATGGAACGACACACAGGAATGGGAGACGAGACATCCTGACAAGACAACAGGGAAACGGAAATAACTCAACAATAAGGAGAACTCAATACTCAGAAAATAGAAAACCCAAATATTACAACACGAATAGTTAACAGAGACACAACTTTAAACTCAAAAGGCTGGGTCAGTTGACCCAGACACATGACAAACAGTAAATTTTACAGACGTCCAGTAGCCACTAGAAACCAGTCAGTGGGCTCCTGGCAGCCAGAGTTCACTAGGGGAAAAATGTATATTCCTCGACTGGTTGGTGAGTGGTTGCTGTAGGTTTCTGGTAGTAGTTAGGTCATCAAAGTGTCACAGGCTGGGTCTCTGACCCAGCGTTTTTCACTTTATTTTGCATTTTTGAGTTTCTTATATTTAGGTTGTAATGATAAGTTCCTTTGTTATTCTTATTTAGGGTTTAGTTGAGTTTTGGTTTGCCATTATTATCATCTGTTTCATGAGTTGTTTTATACTGTTTCTTGTCTGTCATGTCTACGTCTCCATGTTTCCTGTTTTATTTTGAAAGAATCTAGTGTTCTTTGCTCATCGTATTTAGTTTGTGTTGTCATTATGATTCATTTGTGTCAGCTGTTTTCCTCATGTGTTCCAAACTTCCCCTGATCACCCCAGTGTATTTAAGTCCTCTGTTTTCTGTGTTTCATTGTCAGGTTGTCTGTTAAACTTACCACAGTCTCCGTCACAGTTTTCACAGTTTATTCATAGTTATCATAGTTTCTCTGAGTTTCATGTTACTGCAGTTTTTCAGCCAGAATAAAGGCTCGCTTTTTGTTCACCTGTAATACTTCTCCCTGCATCTGCTTTTGGGTCCTGTTTTCAAAAAACCCAACGGCGACCGTGACACTAAGTAAATTTGTGTCATCTGAAATCTGTTGGTTTTACTTTGAAAGAAAACATTATCCATTTCCTGTTTGATTTCACTGCCAATCTGTGAATAGGTGAGTGTTTGCAGACAATGAAACAACACGAGAATGGGGCAATCTGCTGTCGACCAAAAATTTCCTGCCCCCTCTTTGCAATTGATTTCTTCAGGAGAAAAGCACCAACCTCCAGCAACTAATCACCCAGGGAAGATCTAACACTTGTTTATCTCTACATTCAAAATGAATATCTCAACAGACTCTGTTCATTGGCTTGGGAGATACTTTCCCTAGATTTTTTGATCCATAACACTGGGACATTGTGTAAAAGAAATGTAAACCAGAGCAAAATCATCTGCAAATTGACTGAGAGACTCAATGCTCAATTCAGACTCAATGCCAACAACACCTTTCAAAAAAATTCAAAAAAGATTTAAAAAGTTTTGTTGCACTACAAATTAAAAAGAGAAAAAAAACACCTGGTGGAAAATGTCACAGCTAATAGTGTCAATTAGAAACGAGGTTTTGCACTTTAATATTTAAAAAGCTGGAATTTAGGTAAGTGTTAAGATATACATTGTGTGTACTCATGTTGTAAAATGTGTTGAACTGCATTATGGTTACTGTTGTTTGACAGAGAGACAGTATTTTAGTTGTCACCACAAGGAGGCACTGTTTTTCACTGTAAGGGCACGTATGCTGCGTTTTCACGCCCCTGACTGAAGCTGTGTCCCAAAACCTAGGCCGCATCCTCCTGAGGACCCGGCCTTCGTGGTCTACGTGGGCCAGGTCCTTTGAAGACCGAGAAGGCCGGAAGTGCGAGGCTGTGAAATGGGACAGTCTAGCCTTCAGGTTTTCCTCACCCCTGTCTCGGTGGAGTTTAATAAACTCAGCCGTCTGCTCCTTGCTATCTAAAATATAACAGGACGCTGCCATAAATTCTCGACCGTCTCACACTTCTGTTTAATCAGTTTTCTGTTTGACGTTTATTCAGCTGTGTGAAAACCCTGGAGGAACCCACCCGAGGGATTAATAAAGTTTTATTTAATCTAATCTAATAACTTTGATCTCAGCCAAACCGATTTACTCCGGAACAAATAAAACACTGAAAAAAGCCAAACAATAACATCTTTAACTTATCTGAGTAACTTATATATCATGTTTAACCTGAGTAGCGAAAGACCGTGGGGGTCTAAAAACGATGAAGCCGGGAGTCCGCTGTTCTCGCCGGCTCTAGTGACCATTGAAACCCCCCGGCTAGCTATCAAGCGGGTGGGTAACGGACGTCTCCGAAAACGTCAGAGCACTTTTGCAAATATGCAATGTCTTGATAAACTGAGCAGATATTTGAAGTTTACACAGCTACATTCTCGCCTGAAAATATGTTAAAAGTTTATTTTGTGACCAAGAAAGATTAATAAGATTAATATTAAAACTTAGTAGCAGCCGCCATTGTTGGAAACTGGAATTAGCTGGGCCACGCTATGAATTCTGGGATATGGTGGGCCACGAAGGATACACCCGACCCATCCTTCAAATTCGGGGAAAAGGAGGACACATTTGTCGGCCGGATTCGGAAGAGTCTACGAATTGGGACAGCCTTCGTCGCGTCGCTGTGAAGTAATCGGTCTACAAATGCGACCTCAGGAGGATGCAGCCTACGTTTTGGGACACAGCTCGTGAGAGAGTGTACACAACAAAAATGGCATCCATGAGTAAAGGTTCAAAGGTGTGATAACGTGGAATAAAGTTCCCAAAATATTAAGGACATTTTTGCCTCCGTCATCATTTTCCTACGAGTTTATCGCTGTCGATGCTGCAATACTCAACAGGTTATGGGCCCAGGGCCGACTCGAAGAGGAGTTTCTTTTTTATGAAGATCTGGAGCGGCAACGGATAGTGGGCTAACGACTAAAAAGCAACATGGATCAACGAGGCGCAAGCAGACTGCCTCGACTTATGTTTGACGGAGATGAGCCCAAATATGAACTTTGGGAAACTAAAGCGCTTGGATATTTGCACTTGTTGGAATTAAAAGACACTGTTCTGAAGGAACCGAACAGTGAGGCTGAAGTAGCGGCAGATGGTAAGAAGAACGCTGATGCATACGCCGAGTTAATCCAATTTTTGGACGATAAAAGCCTCTCAGTGATTATGAGAGATGCCCCTGATAATGGGAGAAAAGCATTAAAAATATTGAGGTACTACTACGCTGGAAAGGGGGAGCCCAGAATTATCAACCTCTACACCACGCTGACATCGCTTCAGAAAAAGAGGGAAGAGATGGTCACAGACTATGTCATCAGAGCAGAGGCCGCCATTACAGCGCTGCGAAACGTGGGTGAGACTTTAGATGATGGTTTACTGATTGCTATGGTTTTAAAGGGACTACCTGAAAGTTTTAAACCATTTGCAATACACGTGACTCACGATAAGGACGATATAACATTTGCTGAGCTACAAAGTTTCGAAGACACTGAAAAGTCAAGCACATCAGAGTGTAGTGACAATGTAATGAAAACAGGAGTGAGAGCCAGGCGTGAGCACACTAGATCGAGTGCACAATGCAGATACAAGAGCGACGTGGACGTCGTATGTTTCAAGTGTGGACTAAAAGGCCACCGAGCAAAAGTGTGCAGACAGAGGACGTGGTGCAGCCATTGCAAAAGCAACACACACAGTGATACCACATGTAGACATAAAGACAAACAAGATGGCATGCGGAAGGTCGCAAATGAGAGCGGCAACGGATCCAAAGCAGAAACGCCGGATTATACCTTCAGGATTAAGGGCGCAGACATCAAAGTCCGGTAGTCAGCATACAGCATTGAGGAGAAAGGCCTGTTGGTGGACACTGGGGCTACCTCACACATCATTAACGACATCGCCAAGTTCAAGAGCTTCGACGACGAGTTCAGACCGGAGACACACAGCGTGGAACTGGCAGACGGTACCCAGTGCAGAGGCATCGCCCAACAGAAGGGGGACGCAGAGGTGTTCCTGATTGACAATACAGGCCAACCACGCAAAGCAATGCTGAAACATGCGCTGTTTATTCCATCATACCCCCAGGACATGTTCTCAGTAAAGTCAGCCACTGCATTAGGAGCAACAGTCACCTTTAAACAAGGGCAGGACGTGTTGACCCACAAAGACGGTAGTAACTTTAACATTCATGTGTATGGCAAGTTATACTATTTGCAGACTGAAGTTGAGGGTAATGATAAATGTAACACCTGTCATGACATACAGGCATGGCACGATATATTAGGTCATTGCAACTATCAAGATGTAGTAAGATTGCAGGGTGTGGTTAACAGTATGCAGATTAAGGGGAAAACCGATAGACCTGACCAGGAATGTGAAGTGTGTATCCAGGGAAAGTTTGCACAAACCCGAAACAGAGATCCTGATACAAGAGCAATGGCTCCTTTACAGATGGTACACACAGATTTAGCAGGTCCGATAGCCACTGAATCTATTGATGGGTACAAATGCGTGGAGTCATTCAGTGATGATTATTCATACTCAGTGTTTGTATATTTCCTGAAGACAATAACTCATACACTGCAGGCAACAGAGAAATTTCTAGCGGATGTTGCACTATATGGCAATGTGAAATGCATCAGGTCAGACAATGGCACAGAGTTCACATTCAGAGACTTTCGAACCCTGCTAAGGAAAAATGGCATTAAGCATGAGACATCAGCCCCGTACTCACCCCATCAGTACAGCCGAGAGGGGGTGGCGTACTCTTTTCGAGATGGGCAAGTGCATGCTAATTGAGAGTCAGCTACCAAAATGCTTGTGGAACTATGCCATCCAAAGGCAGCTGTAACACGGAACAGATGCTTTAATAAGCGAACAGGGAAAACCCCTTACCAAATGCTGACAGATAAACAGACCTTCAGAGAAAGGTGACCAGAACAATGAGGTGGTTCAAGAACCGATAGTGAGGGACAAAAGTCCACTAAGTGGTATGCCTGATGAACATGAACAAAAAGGGTCAAATGTGGCAAGTGATGGATTTGTCAACAAGAAGTATCCCATTAGGGAGAGAAGAAAACCTGGACATTTAAATGACTTTGTAGCTGCCAATAGTGGTAGCGATGAGATCCACACTACCATAGACTACTGCTACAGGGCAGTGTGTGGCTTCCCAAACACATTTAAGGAAGCCATAGAATCAGCTAATTCAAAAAACTGGATCAAAGCTATGGATGAAGAAATCCAATCGTTACGGGAAAATGACACTTTCACCCTAACCACTTTGCCAAAGGGGAAGAAAACAGTGGGGGGAAAGTGGGTTTATTCCGTCAAGAGTGACATTGAAGGAAATGGCAAATACAAGGCAAGATTCGTAGCCAAGGGTTACAGCCAAAAGATGGGGATAGATTATGTGAGACATTCTCACCAACAGCTAACTTAACCAGCATAAGAGTTCTGTTACAGAAAGCAGCACAGGACAACCTGTTCCTCCATCAAATGGATGTGAAGACAGCGTATTTAGCGCTCCCACTGATTATGAAATCTACATTGATCGGCCAGAAGGTTATGAAATGGGGGAAGGTTTAGTTTGTAGATTAGAAAAATCCTTGTATGGGTTAAAACAATCTGGTCATAACTAGAATAGGATTTAGCATGAATATCTAACTGAGAACAGTTTCAGGCAAAACCCAGCAGACCACTGTGTTTATACCAAGGAGACAGAACATGGCAAGGTGATTATGATCATCTGGGTGGATGACCTGATAATTCCAGCTGGCAATGAAAAGGTAATGAAGGACGTGAAAGAAATGCTTTCAGTCAGATTTAAGATGAAGGACTGGGGCAGACTTAAGCATTTTCTGGGTATTGATTTCACTCAGTCTGATGGATGTGTAACAATGTCACAAAAAACATATATCGACAAGATACTGATGAGGTTTAACATGCAGAACTGTAAACCCAGAGAAACTCCCTGTGATCAAAAGTTGTGTTACACAGAAGGTGCTACAAAGATGAGAGATGTGAGGATGTATAGAGAGGCTGTAGGCAGTCTTATATACCTCACATCAGGTAACCGTCCTGACCTGAGGTTTGTGGTAAGCAAGTTATCACAACATTTCCATGAGCCTACAGAGGTACAGTTGGGTACTGTGAAGCATGTGTTGAGATATCTCAGAGGGTCCAAAGATAAGAAGTTGTGTTTTAGGAGAAACACAGATAAAAATTGGGGTCTAATAGCCTACAGTGATGCTGACTGGGCAGGTGACACCACCGACAGATGCAGCACTACTGGTTACTGTGTACACATATGTAAGAACAGTTCTTTAGTTTCATGGAAGACCAAGAAACAGCCCACTGTGGCGCTTTCTACCTGTGAAGCAGAATATATGGCTCTGGTTTCTACAATGCAAGAGTGTATATATTTAGAACAGCTTTTGAAAGGTATAGATGACTAAAAATACACTCAAACAGTAGTGTACGAGGACAACCAGGGAACAATTGCCCTGGCCAAAAACCCTGTGAACCGACAGAGGTGCAAACATGTGGACATTAAATATCATTTTGTAAGGTCCATTGTAAATGAAGGGAAAACGTGTCTGTTATATTGCACTACTGAAGAAATAGTTGCAGATGTTATGACCAAACCTGTTTCTAAATTGAAACTTGGAAAGTTTGCAAATGTTGTGTTTGGTGCTTGAAGAGGAAAAGAAAAAAGGGAAATGTGGAAGAGATCCACATCTGTATAGTAGTTTAATGTACAACTTTTCTTTAGATTCCAGCAACCTGAGTACACGAGGGGGTGTTAAAATATACATTGTGTGTACTCATGTTGTAAAATGTGTTGAACTGCATCATGGTTACTGTTGTTTGACAGAGAGACAGTATTTTAGTTGTCACCACAAGGAGGCACTGTTTTTCACTGTAAGGGCACGTATGCTGCGTTTTCACGCCCCTGACTGAGAGAGAGTGTACGCAACAAAAATGGCATCCGTGAGTAAAGGTTCTACCGCGTGATAACGTGGAATAAAGTTCCCAAAATATTAAGGACATTTTTGCCTCTGTCATCATTTTCCTTCGAGTTGATCGCTGTCGATGCTGCAACACTCAACACCCTTCTTCAAAATCTTACATAATGACAGGAAAAGAAGAGCCACTTATGGATTTTAATGCCATGAAAATGATAACAGAAGTTTGTGGTCATCTAGAGACAAGACTCATAGGAAATTGCTGTCAAAAAAAATTGACAGTGTTGCTTGGGGAGCAGTATCTTATCAGAGGCAGCAGCGCTGGTGCGGTGTTTCCAAGGACAAATTAGAGGAAAATCATTACGTACAACCTGGTTGTACATTTGGGGCCAAAGTTTTATTTATTCAGATATGTTATTAGTGTTTGTGTTTCCCTCAACTGTCAGGGTTTCTAAGCAGCAACTGGGGTGGTTTTGTTAACATGGAAAAAGAATGTCGTTTTCTGTTTAAGGCTACGGGACACATGGGCAAACCTACTGCTCTGCTAATCAGAGGGAGATGCCATATAGTTAAGAACAAGAACATTATGATCTTGTTCTTTACTATAAGATTCAAGATTTTTATTTGCCATTTGCTCACAGGACCAACAGTCCATGCACATTGGAATTCTTTTTGCAGAGCTCTCTAAGTCAAGTCACATTTTTTTTAAAAAAAAAGGTAAAAGCAAAGCAATTAAGGAAAGTAGAGATCAAGAAAAGAGTGGAGCAGTCTTCTAGTAGTATTTACAATATAAAAGATATAAAAAACATTGTACAGGTTGTGTGCTGATACAAGTACTTGCTGGTGAGAGTCAAATGGTATATTATATTTAAATAGTGTAATATTGTTGTGCACATAGTATTGCACATTTCACATAAAAAAATATTGCACATTTCACAGATCTGAGTAAGTATTGGACATTAGTCCGTGATTTTTCCAATTTTACATTCAAAATGAGGTAAAGTAGTGCTGTGTTATTTTTAAGTGTTCAGTGTTTTTTGTTTGCCATCAGTCTGACCGTTGCGGGGAAGAAGCTGTTAAAAACCTAGTTCTGTGTGTGATGATGCTGTCTGCTTTGTTGTGTCTCAGATTGTACGTACAGTTTTTGTGTCTGAGCAGATGGTGTGAGTCCCTAATAATCCTCTCTGCTCTTTTCCGACAGCGTTGTGTGTACAGAGAGTCTATGGAAGGAAGTTTTGTCCCTGTAATCATCTCCGCTGTCTTTATGAGTCTTTGCAGAGCCTTCCTCTCTGCCTGTGTGGTGTTCCCATACCAGACAGTGATGCCTGCAGTGAGGATGCTCTCTATCAGTCCTCTGTAGGCCTGGGTGAGAGGGCGATGGTTCATGGCGGCTTTCCTGAGCAGCCGAATGAAATAAAGCCTTTGCTGCCCTCTCCACCTCTGTCCCTTTGATGATAAGAGGCTGCAGGGGAGAGGGGTTCTTCCTGAAATCGAATATTACTTCCTTAGTCTTGTACGTGTTGAGGATGAGGCCGTTTTCCTCGCCATAGACAAGAAC
>VUQG01044531.1:0-12121 GCA_015106755.1 Etia nguti
TGGAAAGGAAAAACTCAATGCATCATGGGAATCCCCCGGCAGCCTACGTCTATTGCAGCATAACTAAGGGAGGATTCAGGGTCACCTGATCCAGCCCTAACTATATGCTTTAGCAAAAAGGAAAGTTTTAAGCCTAATCTTAAAAGTAGAGATAGTGTCTGTCTCCTAAATCCAAACTGGAAGCTGGTTCCACAGAAGAGGGGCCTGAAAACTGAAGGCTCTCCCTCCCATTCTACTTTTAAATACTCTAGGAGTACATCAAACGATACCTGAAGTCTGTCTTTCTTCCATTTTCGCTCAGCTTTTCTACACACCTGTCTGAGTTCTCTGGTAGCATTATTCAACCAAGGCTGGGTTTTAGGTTTTAGACACCTGGTTGTGAGCGGAGCAATGGAATTGAGTATTTCCAAGCAGGTTTAATTAAACAGAAAAAGTAGGCTATCAGTGGTCAAGTGAGAAGACCCATTAGAGATTTTATAAGAACAAACAAAACAATCAGCTGTATCTGAGGTAATCATGCGAGATCGATATTTGGGTACATCAGGTCTGAGAAGCTGACATGAAAGAGGGAACTCAAATATTACAGGCATGTGGGCAGAAAAATTAATGTTGCAGATCTCAGTGTTATAGAGACTCAGTCTACTAGACAGTATGAGATCCAAGGTATGTCCACGTTCGTGTGTTGGGCCTTTAACTGACTGAACAAGATTAAAAGAGTCTATAAGATTTAAGAAGTCATTAGTCAGCGGTGTATTTAAGCAGCAAATGTGGATATTAAAATCCCCTACGATTAAAACACTGTCATACCTTGGCATAATTCCTGCCAAGAATTCAGAGAAGTCTTGGATAAAATTCTTATTGTATTTCGGTGGTCGGTACACCAGCGCACACAGCACCGGAGTGGACAGCTGGATTTCAAACAACTGCAGTTCAAAGCTAGCATAAGCATCAGCTGTTAGCTGTCGACAGTTAAAACAGTTTTTATAAACAGTGGCTAACCCTCCACCCCGGCCGGTAGTCCGAGGCGAGTTGAGATAGTTACAGTCTGGAGGGACAAGTTCAGAAAGCGGGCTCAACTCACCCAAGTTTAGCCAAGTTTCTGTCACCAGAAGAAAATCCAAGCGACAATTGGTGAAGAAGTCATTCAAAATAAAGGTCTTATTTGCTAGCGAGCTAGCATTAACCAGAGCCAATCTAGCTAACACAGGGTTGCTAGCTGGCTGGGGTGATCGACACAGAGGACGAAGATTCTGGTGATCCACTCCACCTCTGCGAAGACGAGGGGACAGATGCCGTGAAAGCTGGACGCTGAGATGCGGGGTCACAGGTACGATCCATCGGTGAACCAATTCCAGGGATTCCCAGGAGATGAACAATTTGTTGTCCGGGGGAAGTTTGTTCAGAAGAGCGCGAGGATTAGCCATCGGTGATGCAGCCATGCAGGTTTTGAATTTTACCAATACACCGCTCCGTTTCCCTCACATTCTGTGGCATTTCTTCCTGGAGGGATGGCAGGGTGGATCGCGGCGGAGGAACAGTGGTACAGTCTCTAACACAGGTGGAATGCGAAAGTCCTCACATCCTGGGGCCAGTCGGGATTGCTCTTCAACAGTGGTTCGGATATTTAGTACCGATTGGAAGTCATAAACCAGAAGAGCAGAGACATTTTTGAAGAAAACAGATGTTAACAAAGTCAGAAAAAACAAAACAGGTAACAGCTGACGGCAGGCCGCACACACAGGCGCCATCTTGGAGGCTCCTATTTGTAACACTTCTTCCCTCTTGGATTACATTTATTGCATTAATTCTTATCAAAATTATTCTTCTCCAGATTCAGCTTAAGAAATGTCATATTACTGTTTTTTCTTATCGAAGGATACGCCTAAATCTACGAAGAACTACAACTTTAGACCTTGTATAGATCCGTACAGTCTTCTGGTGAATTCGGCATTCATCAGTCATCATCTAATCACATTAAAACCTAAAGTAGATAAGCTCACTTTCCTGCTGTAACCACTGCGTATAATTTGTTAACCCAGGTTAAGGTTCTATAGGAGTTGAGTTATATAGTATTGAAAGAATAGAAAAAAGATGATAAACCATGTTCAGAGCACTACCTGAGGTTTATTATTGGTGAAGATCCATCAGATCCTCCTGAGTTCAAATGCAGCACCATTAAAACAGGAACTTCCTAAACTACAACTACAGATACCAGAAGACATAGACCACTCCTGGAAATCTACATAATGTATACACCGAGTATTAAGAAGTAAATGTAATGTCCCTAATGTGATCAAACAAAAGGAAACATTACCTATTTGTAAATATCCTTATAGGTTCTTTTGTTTGAAAATGTCATCATGGAGTTGTGTATTGTGAGATTTTAGTGGAAGGAGGTTCTCTGTGAGTTAAATGCATCATACAGATTTTTGTTAATGTACCAAGTTACATATAAATGTAGGTATGTAGGAGAACTGACACTGGAAGATATTTATGTTGTTGATATTCATATCAAAGGAGGATGAAGTGGATATCTGGCTGGCTGCTGCTCCTGTCCATCTCTGTCGGGGTCTGGTCAGTGCCTATAGATCGCAATGCAGCCCAGCAGGTCCCTAAAGAGGAAGTGCAGGAAGAGAACATGGTAATGTATCATTATTCTGTAATTTGTTTTTTCTTCTACCTCTTGACCTGTTTTTATGACCAGAGACTTGTTGTGGATAACTTCTCCTTACAAAATAGGACACTGGCCTGTACTACGACCGGTACCTCAGAGAGGTGATTGAGGTTTTAGAGACAGACCCTCACTTCAGAGAGAAGCTGCAGACAGCAAACACAGAGGACATTAAGGTTGGTTTCTACCTCTGCCTCTGTTTCACGTTCTTCCTTCTCAGTCAGCAGGCTTCCCTGTGTACCGTTTACATTAGCAGCTGGCGTTGTGTCCAAACTGTTTAAACTCACCTGGATTTCTTGTGTTTGCCATCAGAACGGACGTCTCAGTAAAGAGCTGGACCTGGTCAGTCATCATGTCAGAACCCGCTTGGATGAGCTGAAGCGTCAGGAGGTTTCTCGTCTCAGGATGCTGCTAAAGGCCAAACTGGACAGCACCAACACACAGAGTGAGTGGAATTGCTTTGATCCACATCACTGAAAAGTGTGCAGTTAGCTGTATACTAAAGTTCTTGTTAGATTTAATTTTTTTTTTTTTTTTTAAATGAAAAAGATTTCTAACACCTTAACAGAAATTCGTGAACAACTGACTTTTTCTTATCTTAACTGATTATGGAGATTTTGTATGTCAGTCCATTTTTGTCAGTGTGTTATTTACAAAATAATCTCTGTACAAATCTGTGATTTATTCAGTAATATATATATAGTACCAAATGGCAGTCCAGTATGTGATTGGTTGTTCACATATCATCTGTACAGGTCTTCAGATGGACCACGCCTCCCTTCTGAAGCAGTTTGAACATCTGGATCCGCACAATCAAAACACCTTTGAGGCCAAAGATCTCGAGCTTCTAATCTCAACAGTAAGTTGCTGCAGCGATAAATGGACAAGAATTTTAGGAGTTTTAAAGAAATTTTTGTCCATTTGTTTCACAGAGTGTAACAGATCTCGAGAATCATAACAACATTGATCAGACTGTCTATTTTGTGCTATACCTCACCTATTTTTTCTTTTAATTATTATTAACAGCAATTGTAGCAGCAATAATGTCTTTTATCTCTGGCTTTTCGTCTAGGCCACCAAGGACCTGGAGAACTACGACGCAGAGAGACACGAGGAGTTCAAGCGCTACGAGATGCTGAAGGAGCACGAGAGGCGGGAGTACCTGAAGAGCCTGGATCAGGAGAAGAGAGAAAAAGAGGAGAAGAGAATGCAGGAGCTGAAGGAGAAACACCGCCAGCATCCTAAAGTTAATGCTCCTGTGGGTGACTAATAAATCTGTGTTGGTTTTTATTAGAAACCAGTAGAAATGACTCATGTTTTCAGTCTGCTTTTTAAAAATATTTTTCCCACTCAGGGTAGCGTTGATCAGCTGCGGGAAGTTTGGGAGGAGACAGATGGACTGGATCCTCAGGAGTTCAACCCCAAAACCTTTTTCAAACTGCATGGTGGGTGACAGCAACTCGCTTTTAGCCATTCTCTTTTTTTTTCACGTTAATGGGTTATATTTTTTAAAAAAAAAGAAAGAAAGGTTCTCATTTATTCTCTGTTTCATTTAGATACAAATGAAGACGGCGTTTTGGATGAGCAGGAACTGGAGGCTCTCTTTACAAAGGAGGTGTACAATCCTGCTTACGTCCACATCATGACTTCTTCAATTAAGCTTTGGTCTAGATTTAGATTTAGTTTTATCCCGAGAATGCTTAAAATCCTGGTTTGATTTCTATTTCTTTCAAAATGCTGCTCTTCTCTGTGTTCCTACGCTCCCGCGAGCTTTTTTACACGCTGACAGCAGACATGTGCACAGCATCGGAGTAGCAGCTAACATCTGTTTATTTCCCTCCTCCAGCTGGAGAAGGTCTACGACCCAAAGAATGAGGAAGATGATATGATGGAGATGGAGGAAGAAAGGCTGAGGATGAGGGAGCATGTCATGAAAAATGTAAATCTTAATTATTGATCTCATCATTCCCCACCTTTACTGGGTTTTTCTTTAACTGACGCAGCCGACCTTCCTGTGTTAAAAGGTGGATACAAACAAAGACCGGCTCGTCAGCCTGGAGGAATTCCTCAAGTCCACAGAGAAGAAAGAGTTCAATAATCCCAAAGAGTGGGAGGTAAGGAGCTCAGAGGTGGCCTGAAGGTTGTGTGCTTTGCACGGGGTGTGTGGTTCAAGTTCCCAGGATGAGCCAGGAAAGTGTGGGTGGTGAAGTTGAACAGGTAAAGAGTCTCTCACAAGTTGATCCAATGAAATGTCTTTGATGTACTTTTTATTTTTAAATTCCTGTTTACCAATGGACGTTTGGAAAATCACTCTGGGTTTGACAGTGGTGTTCTTTTCAATGATGAGATAATGCATCTTCAACTAATTTTGTCGACTGGGGATCAGATCGTGAAGGTCTCTGCCTGACCTAGGCAAGGTATTACGTTCCTTTGGTGTGGTTTTTTTTTGGGGGGGGGGTTCCCATAGGAATCACAGAATCACTAGTCTGACTCCTCACCTAGAACAAATTTGTCTAGGGACGCTTTGGGATCACTCTGGCCTGCAGTGATTAGGGTGAGAATTGATATGCATGAATTGGAATTATCAGGGTCTTTTTCACCAGTGTTTGCACTGTGGAGAGCAGGAGATTGAGATACAGATTGGTGCAGCATTTGTTGTGATGTAGACGCTGTGCTAGTCCAATGTGGTAAAGAGCATGAAAGCAAAACTGTTGGATCTCCAGTCCAACATTCTACAGTCTACATTCCTATCCTCACCTAGCTCCAAGGTAGTGACTAAAAAAGTAAGCTAAAGGTTAAAAGCATTACAAGTAAGCTTCTGCATAGGGTGGGAATCTTGGCCATTTGGGAGGCAACTCGTTCATGTCTAAAGGAGCCTGTTGAGGTGGTTGAGGCATCTAAACAGGATGCCTCCTGTGAGGCTCCTAAGTGAGGTGCTGGTGCTGGACATGTGCTACCAGTAGGACGCTCTGCAGCAGACACTAAGCACGATGGAGAAGTTATAGGCCCCAGCTGGTTTGGAAACATCTCGATGTCCCTCCCTGGGAAGAGGGAGGTCTTTTTTGTTTTCTTTTTTAAATGGGTGGATGTGTGCGTTACCTGCATCCCACTGTTGTCGCTGCAGACTCTGGAAAACAAGCCGGCGTATACAGAGGAAGAGCTCCAGCGATTTGAGGCTGAACTCAGGGACAAGGAGGAAGAGCTGAAGAGGAGGGCTGAGACTCTGCATCAGGAGCAGGAGCTGCTGAGGGAGAGAGGCAAAGCTTTGGAGGCCCAGAGGAGAGAGTACCAGCAGGTAACGATCCTAGCCTGGTGGTCACTTTCTCTCATCATATGAAACTTAAAAAATAGTTAATTCACTTTTTCTTTTTTTAAATGGTAGGCTGTATTAGAAATGTCTCAGCGACAGAAAGAACAGCAGGCAGTGGATGGGCAGCCTCCTGCGGGTCCTAATGGAGAACTACAGTTTCAGCCACAGACACAGAAACCTGAAGATAAAGGTAAACTGACTGTGACATATCCAGCATTGTTGTTACATTCTTTGGCTTGTGTTTAAATTCATTAATTTTTTTCATGTTTCTCCCACAGAGGCAAAAGCTCCAGCTGAGCCCAAAGCTGAAGCCCAGAATAATCTGCCTGCAGAGCCCCCACAGAATCTGCCTTTACACACCTAATGTGCTCGGGCAGCCTACACACACACACACACAAACACCTAACATACGCACATGTGGTTTGATTTGCCCTGACACAGATATCCAGATGGGTTCTGCAAAATGCATTATGTGAACTGTGTGCATAGGTTCAGACAGACCGGCTTGTTTATCGTGACATACTGAGTGTACTGAGTGTTCATGTCTGTGGTCTACATTAGATTAAAGATATCAAAACACACGGTATTAGTACATGTATTCTCAGAAATCTTCAGTTTCAGTGAAGCTGTCAATCCTGCAGAATCGCATGTGTAAAATCACAAACGTCGCCGAATAAAATCTTAATTTAAAAGTATTTTGGGGAGCACTGTGCTGTTGTTTTTTTGGAAAACTGAATCACACGGCTTTAGACATGATCAGCTGTCTTTATTTTATTATTTTTATATTAGAATTCACTCAAGGACAACGCCCAATTTATGTGTTTAGCCAAGACAGGAAGAAGATTTTCCAAGTGTGTTATTTATATAACAAAATTTGCAACTTTACATGCCAAGGTCAAGAATTGCCAGAGAGTAATTTCCACTTCCCTTTGTGGATAAGGAGGAAAACTGAACAGAAATATTTGCTTGTTTCCAAAATGCAGTTTTTCTCAGCAAGATCTCAAAGAGGTCTTTTTGTGTGAGCCATTTGTTAATGTCAACTATGCAAGGACTGTTTAAAACAAGAAGCAGTCAGCAGGTATTTTCCACTCTTGAAGTATTGTAGAAAGAGAATAACAGTAAGTAAAAAGAGCTCATGCTCTTAAAAACAGTTTTTTGGGAGGTGCTGCAGGAACAACGGGGTGAAATTTCTCCAGATCACCTGAAACTGAATGCTCAACACCTGAAATCTGCAAGGCTGTGTGCTGGAAATGATCATTCTTTGATAGAAGCAGTGTAAATAATTTTTTTTTTTTAAATCCAACTACTGAGCTTTTTCCCAACATTTTCAGTTTTTAAGACAAAATAATATTAGGTTATTATACATTTATTATTTATGTTTTATTATTAAAATATATATATATATCCATTCACACTTCCGGTGCAGGGGGAGCGCTTCCTGGTAGCTGAAACTCGTAATGAATACGTGAATCATGCCTCGCAAAAACGAGCTTTCGGAAACTTTACGATCGCAAATTGTTGATCTGCACAAAGCTGGAAAAGGTTATAAAATAATCGCACGCACTTTGGATATTCATCGCTCCACAGTTAGAAAAATTGTGTATAAATGGAAGCGATTCAGTACTGTGGCTACTCTGCCGAGAAGTGGGCGCCCTAGAAAGACGCCTGCAAAGACAAAGATCAGCGAGGTAACCCTTAATTACTCTGTAAACAGCAAATCAAGCAGCCATGTGTGCAAAACTAGACGCCTGCAGCATCCAGACGGGCTTCTTAGCTCTGAACCCTGATGAAAACAAATATGGAAGTTATTATTTAGCGGCCAGTGGCCACATTGAAGCATCAGCGGTCATGCCAAAACGCATCAGCTTAGTCTGGGCTTTTTTTTCCTTTTCTTTAGAAGGTGTTTTAAACCACTGGTGGATAATGTGGTTCGCTGATGTCCCAAAGCCTAAGAAATGGCTTTGTAATCCTTTCCAGACCGATGGATGTCAGACAGGTTCTTTTTTCTGTAATTAAATAGGAGTGTGGCTACTGAAATTGAACTCAGCTTTCCAAAAAATGTGATTAATCACAGTTAAGTCATCATTTAACAAGGGAGGAAATTACTTTTTCACATAGGGTCAGGTAGGTTTGGATAGATTATTCCCTTAATAAATTTTAAAACGTATTTAAAAGCTGCATTTTTTATTTACTCAGGTGAAATTGGTCTAATATTAAAATTACTTTGATGATGTGAAACATGTAAGTGTAACAAATCAGGAAGCCGAAAATGAAAAACTTTTTCAGGTACTGTATATTGGTCCAGTTCACAATATGTGAGCATGTGATCATACATGTGACACAGACCAAGTGCCCCCCCCTCACCTTGCATTACAAAACATTGTCTCCATTAATAAAAGTATTTTTGTCATTTTTCATATTTACATTTTCTAAGCGCTAAAATGTCTTTTTAGAGAGTGTGAATATATAATATTATACTAGTCTGAAAGTCATTTCAGTTCATTTCTTTTAAAAGGAAGTTTAAGAAAATTTGGTACAAATATTTAATTATTTAATTTTGGCAATACATTCCCTGTAGTTTACCCCAAAGATTTGCACAATATTGTTTGAGTAGCTCTTGTGAAACACAAACACGCTCTCACAGAAGTAACGAGATGAACAGGATATAACATGGGTGACATCCCACCAGAGAATACTTGCTCCACCAACCTGTTCCATTCCACACCAATAAGAGCATGTTAATTTTCCACTCCCCAAAAATCCAGGATTTAATTTTTATTTGTATGAAATAATTTTGGTGATGGGTTCGCTTAATTAAAGAAATGTTAATCACTCTGCTGAAATCCATGACAGTTTGATCTCTGAGGTGTAGCCACAGATTAATGTTTACCATATGCCTTGATGCTTCTTTTTCTTTCTCTTAGGTTGGTCCTGGCTCTAGTGAGCCAAAAGACAAAGGAGGAGATTCGCATCATAAAAAGGTACATTTTATTAATGCAAGGATTGATGAACTTTGGAAGGAAAAATAGAAAGACGAAATGTACGAAGACTCTCCATGGGGAAAACTAGGAATGGGAAAACATATCTGATCTAAATTTGGTTCCAGTCTCACTCAGACTGGTCTCTTTGTCCAGTCCAACTGGTCTGCCTTTCAGACTAATACTACTAGGAATGGAACCAAAACCTCCAGCCAAATTTAAAATTTCAACTTTTTATATATGCACTCACTGCACTAGAAAAATAGTCTTTCCAGAAAACTGCAGTACCTTAAATGACCACTTATGGTTGGCTTAAAAACTGAGCTATACATAAAGACTGTATATGAAGGATGGGCTTACCCACGCATGATATCGCCATGGTTATTTGGAGAACTTTGTAGCCTCATCATTGGTATTTTGGCCACAGCCAAATTGGTTTTTCAGCGCAAGACCATATGGTAAAAAAAACATTTTTTTTGTACCATGATGTGGACATGTCTACTTCTAAAGTTGGACATTTTAACATCACACAGTGGGTTTTAACTCATTTTGAAGCCAGCTTCAAGTGACCACTTGAGGAACTGCAGTTTTTGGCACTTCTGTGCTTGGTTTGGATTTTCAGCCCAGCAGATTGCCCTTGGATTATCTCCATGGAACCTCATGCTCTTCATTGTTAATTTTCCATTTACAACAAGTGTACAGGTGATCTTCGGTCTGATCTCCATCCTCTACACTGACAGTATACTGTTTATGCTAGATAGTAAATGTAAAATGTACAGTGATATCTGATTTAAAATAGAAAGGGTTTACATGTAAGCTTTAATTTTAAATGAACTTCTTTTAACTTTATAATATATTGGTATTCATTTTAGAGCTTTACTGAGGTTTGAGTTATTTGTTTTGGAGTCATGTATCTCTGGGCATATGTAGGTAAAAGTGTGCTTGAGTGTGATGATACTTGGATTTTTTCTTCTGGCTCAAATCTATATTCTGTCTCTCTAAAGCAGCGAGGAAAGGCTACTGCTCTTTCATCTAATGACAAGACTACAGAACAAGACGTTAGTGTTTATTTATTTGTTAAAATTGTTTGTATGAAATAAATATCTGATTTTTTAAAGTAATCTGATAAAACCTATCATTCTATATTATTTTCTTTAAATCCAGAGAGACTTTAACACCACCCACAAGGATGGAGAGATTATACATACCTACTCATCTGATACTGAAGCAACAGATGAAGAGAATACAGTGTGTTAGCTACTATATATATATATATTTTTATAAATGATATAATATAAATTATCACATGAAGATGTTTGTAGCTCATCACTTCCTGTCTTTTAGGCTGGACCATCAGATATCAGAGGAGGCAGTTCAGACCATAAAATGGTAAAGTTACTTCAGTTTGAGCATTGTTTGGAAAGAGAAGAACCCCTCATTCTGTTTACTTTTTAAAATCCAGAGAGACACTGAATGGAGAGAATTAGTCGACATAGAAAACTGAAAAATACCATATGATTATTATTAACATGCCTGATCTAAATTTGGCCACAATTACATTCAAGTCTACCTTTCTAGTCCTTTTAGGGAGGGAACCAAAAATAGCAGATAGCATGGTTTCAAGTGCAGGTCCTCATTCTGTTTTCCTGTTAAAATTTTAGAGAGAGAACACCATCTGCAGTGATGGGAACACAGATTCGTACTCATCTGATGAAGATGAAGATGACCCTATTGTATGTGAAGTAACAATAAGTAAAAATGTTTTTAAGGATATCAAAATGATGACATCACAATGCTCATTAACCATCCTTTTCTGACTCGTAGGCCAGTCATCTGTCAGCTGGAATAGCAGAGAGCAGAGAAGGAGATCCGGACCATGAAATGGTAAAGTATGTGCATGCAGAAAGAAGTGCAACAATTACTGTGTATCCATACAGTCATATTACACCCATAAACTGTATGGCTGCAGTGCACAGACCTAGATACCTGCTAATTGTTGTTAAATAAAAGATCAGTAAAATACTAGAAATGCACTCAGTAGAACTGATGCACAGATTTTTAATTATTTTTAATATTTTTAGTTAAAAATAAAGCAAACCATCCAGATAATTAATTTAAAGAAGGAACCAGCACCACAAATGCAATCAAGACGTCCAGCTTAGTAGCTCAGATTTATGGAGGTGAGGTCTAGCAAAAAGCTACTGGCAACAGCAGCTGTATTAGCACACCTGTTAGTCAATCACACCCTGAAGCCTTAATAAAAATCCAAACAGGTGTGTAAAAATAAAAACACCGCTCATCATAAAGTAGTTATGAAGCAGTACATTAGCCATAGAGAGGGAAACAGTTTTTTGTAACAGACTGTAAACATGATCATTTCTGGACATTTTAACATTGGAGTCCGTGGGGATTGACTCTTTTTTTTTTTTTTTTTTAATCCAGTCTCAAGTAGCCACTGGAGGAATTAGAATTTTTGGCACTTCTGCATTTGCTTCGGTTTTTGGTCCTGGAGCTTTCTCTTTTTGACATGAAGGACCAGAGGTTCTACTCCAAGCTCCTCATCCTATCTCTAAGGCTTAGGTCAGCCACCCTATGAAGGAAACTCATTTTGGCCACTTGTATCGCAACCTTTCCTTACCTTTTCACCAGTCCAGCAGTCAAATCCACGTTCTGCCTTCTGATCACTTGTGAATAAGATCCCAAGTTTCTTGAATACCCTCACCTTTAGCAATCTTTCCCCCAACCAAAAGGCAGAATTCTAACATTTTCCAGCAGAGAGTTGTGGCCTTAGATTTAGAAGTCCTAACTCTCATCCTGGACAGTTCAGACTCAGCAACAGGCTGTTGCAATGCATGTTGAAGGTCATGCTCCAGGAAGCTAAGAGAACCACCTCAACTGCAAGAAATGTGGATGATATTCTTAAGTTCCCAAAGGGCATACCTTCCTCATCCCAGCTACGCCTTGAGAACCTTGTCCCAAATATGATTGGAGACAGGAGCAAACCTGATGGAGTCCAACACAGACCGAAAATGTACCTGAATGTGTGCCAAAGACTCTAAGGCCTGCTTACCTTTTCAGAGAGGACTTCCTTGAGCCCAGCAAAAACACCTCCTCTATTGGTACCCTGAGCTCGACCCACAGCCAAGATTTTGCTTCTGCTAT
>VUQG01044531.1:28730-45831 GCA_015106755.1 Etia nguti
TTTACAATTCCCTGCTGTAAACGAGGCTAGCTAGCTAAGCAGCGGTGCCGATCAGTGCAGCACCCGTCTGCTGTGGTGTCGCTGCAGAAGTCGTAGCTTTCCTGCTGATTAACTCTCAAGCGGTCGTCAAACATGGCTCAAGAAGCGTTTCCTTTGCATTATCTGGTTTGGAACAATCAGTACCTGGAGCTGGATCGAGAGCTGCAGAAGAAAGAGGTAAGACGGGTGTCTTTGATTTTGTTTTTTGGAGCTGGTGATAGATGATGGGGGGTTTTGGCATGTCGAACTGCATTGCGCTCATGCTGCCGCTGCTTGTGTGTTTGGTTTTGCAGCAGGATCTGGACCGCTTGGATCCGAGAGGGCGCACCCCGCTGGAGCTTGCTGTGTGTCTGGGCCACCTGGAGTCAACCCGGGTGCTGCTCAGGCACTCTGCAGACCCTACACACTGCAACGCACAGGGCTGGACCAGTGAGTGCTCTGCTGCTTCTCTGTTTCCTACCCTCAGGCTGCTAAGGGAAAGAGAAACACCCTCTGTAAATAAATGTATGTTTCAGTCTTGCAGGAGGCAGTGAGCACCGGGGACCCTGAGCTTGTGCAGCTGGTGCTTCAGTACAGAGACTTCAAGCGTGCCACTGAGAGACTGGCGGGCATTCCCGAGCTGCTCAGCAAACTAAGACAGGTAGATCCATCTGGTTGCACAAATGTAATCTCTTGGGTTTTACACCTGACCCGTTGAACTGAGACAACCCTCATCAATTCCTCTGTGCCTGGTTGAAGATTGATGGGGAAAAGTTTAAGTCTGATGTGTCAGTGTATGTTTTTAGCAGCTCTTGGAGCTGTATTGAATCTGAAAGCACAAATTTAAGAAGACTTGAAAAGATCTAAGAGTGTCTTCTGTCTCTTCCAGGCACGAGACTTTTATGTGGAGATGAAGTGGGAGTTCACCAGTTGGGGTGAGTGTGGCTCATTAATGCATATCCACAGAGGTCAGTTTCAGCACCACAAGTAGCTGGACAGCTCCCACAACAGCAGCAAACAGATGTTGCTCAGCAGATTCAAATTAAGAGTATCACTACCAACAAGATCATAGCATATATGATTCTCTCATTGATAGTTAATAAATTCATATAAAAACTGTCAGCCGTATAGTCAGCCAGCTCTTTATTCATTAGGTGTTCAAATTGTTTCTCTGTGCTACTTCACTGTAACTGCATCTCATCTTCTTCAACTTCCATCTCAGTGCCCTTGGTGTCAAAAGTGTGCCCCAGTGACGTCTACCGGGTGTGGAAGAGCGGCTCTTGCCTCCGCGTGGACACCACGCTCCTGGGTTTCGAACACATGACTTGGCTGAAAGGACGACGCAGCTATATCTTCAAGGGTGGAGGTATGCGCTTTTTACACCTGAGGCCACAATAGCATACAAACCTTTTTAACTTAGAAGCTAACATAGATAGATGCTGAGCTGATATAGGCCATCCCTGAAAGCCTAAAAAGCAATTCTGCTCTTCTAGCTTTGTGATGAAGCCTTTGACGGCTTTCATTCTGTCAAAACTATTGTCATTTTCCTCTTGCACCTGTATCTTGATTGAGTTTTGTATGCCCCCTGATTACTCAGCCTAGCTGTTCGTGCTATCTGTTCGTCTCTTCTCAGATGACGGGGCAGTTGTCATGGAGGTGGACCATGAGAAGCAGGTCGTGTACACAGAGCCGCTCGTGTTGTCCCCTCGTGATGCGCCCTCGCTCCTGGCGGCAATGCAGCCGTCTCAAGAGAACACAGCCCAGAGACTCACATCGCCTATCGTCTCCACGCACCTCAACACTCGCAATATTGCATTTGAGCGGTAACATACTGTATACACATACGCAGAATTCTTCAATTATTTCCACACGTCTCGTTCGTCATGTTTCCGTGCATAAACTCTGAGTGCATCCTGGCAGTTAATCATGCAGAAATATATAAAATATTAGCGCAATGAGCACTTAATTTGTCATTGTGTGTTTAGGAACAAGTCTGGAATCTGGGGCTGGCGTTCTGAGAAGAGCGAGGTCGTCAGTGGGTATGAAGCTAAGGTAAGTGCAAGTGAGCCCATTTAGTTTTAGATGTATTTATTAATTTATTTCAAACTGTGCTTTTGAATTTAGACCAGCAGAGACTCATACTCCTGACTGTACACCCCAGTTTCGTGGTTATTAAAAATAAAAATAAAAAACGTTTTTGTAAAAGCAAACAAAAACGCTCACGGGTGCTTTTCCTTTGTGCGTTGTTGTGTAAAGGTTTACAGCGCTACCAATGTGGAGCTGGTGACTCGGTCAAGGACAGAACATCTGTCAGACCAGGACAAGTCGAGAAGCAAAGGTAAAAACGCACACACACAGATACAAATTAAATGTAATAGATTTTTGGAGCAGTTTTATAGCGATCTCTTTTTATTCCTGTTCGTCTTCCTACTCAGGCTCAAAAACTCCTCTGCAGTCTTTCCTGGGGATTGCTGAACAGCACACAGCTCACAATGGGGTAAGTCTCCACAGCGCGTGCATTAACATCTACACACTCACCACCTACACCGCTTTCAGCCTCCTTTAATGAGCACTGTTACTTACCGCTCTCTTTCCATATTTCTCTTAGAGCAATGTCTCCCAGTGCGCCAGTCCTCACAACCCCACGGCCATCACAGCTGAGGAATACTTCAACCCAGAGTTCAACTTGAACGGCCGCGACATTGGACGTCCCATCGAGCTTACCAGCAAAGTCCAGAGGTAAGATACACAGCGCAAATCCATTCACAGATGTTCATCACCAGCCTTATTTCTCTTTTTGTTGTGCTGCCTCCATTCTAGGTTTAAAGCAACGCTGTGGTTGAGCGAGACTCACCCTCTGTCCCTGGCCGAGCAAGTGACACCCATCATAGACCTCATGGCCATTTCGAACGCTCACTTTGCCAAGCTGCGTGACTTCATCACCCTCCGCCTGCCACCAGGCTTCCCTGTCAAGATAGGTGAGTGTGATTAAAGATATATGTTGCTAGTGGCACTATTTGAATGAGACTATTTGAAAGTTTGCCAACTTGGCAACGCCTCACGCTAGTTATTTTGCAATAACAAGAGCGAGCACCTGTATAAATGAAAGAGGAGAGAGCAAAGACTTTAGTTTCTATGTTCACCAGGTTGTAAAAATCACAGTCAAAACTGATTAAATCCACTTAAAAAAAAAAAAAATTCCCACCCATATGAGGTTTATGTTTGGCTCACGTGTTTTCTGGTTTTGCTGTTACAAAGTACGTGGTTGGTTTTCTTGGGGGAGCCATTTTTAGCATTGCAGAATTCTCCTATAGATTTCCTTTCAGGAGTTTCTGACTGCCACGTGTCTATCTTAACTCGGGCTTCAGATCACATGTTTAACTAAACATAGATTCCCCACTATATCCAGTCCTGTTGGTCTCTACCTGTGAGTCTGTAGTGAAGATGTTTTGTGTCACAGTTATGGCAACTGTCTTGTTTAGGGTGTGCAACCCTATCTTATACCAAGTATATAATTAATATATTAAAGATCCCAGAAATGCAAGTCACCTCCTCGCCTCCAGTCACCTTTTGTGGGTTTTGAATGAGTTTTATTTATGTGTTTTTGTTTAAGTACTTGTTGGCCACCACGTCTCATGTCTGACTGAACTCTCCGTCTGCCTTTTAGAGATTCCTCTGTTTCATGTGTTGAATGCAAGAGTGACGTTCAGCAACCTGTGCGGCTGTGACGAGCCGGTCAGTTCTGTGACGGTTCACAAACCTGAGAGCCCCGGAGAAGCTGGTAACTACTGACCTAACATTTAGTGGTACCTGATACTTTTACGTGACTTTAAGTTGACCTGTAATCATTATTATTATTATTATCATGCACCTTCTCCGATCACAGGTCAGGCCACTCCTCCCTTCCACTGTGAGGTGGACCCCTCAGTGTTTGAGCCCCCTCCTGACTACACCACCCTCGGTCCGGGCCGCAGCGAGCCAATGAGGGACGAGGATGACAACCTGCTGCAGTTCGCCATTCAGCAGAGCCTGCTGGACGCCGGCACAGAGAGCGACCAGGTCAGAGCAAGTTCCCGTTCCTGATAATACTGTTACAGTGTTTTTATCATCTCAAATTCATTCTACTGTGAATCATTTAAAAGCTCAGCACAGTCTCTCTGTAGGTTGTCCCTAGATCTAAAGCCAGGTGTAACCCTTGTGTCTGGTTTTCAGGTGACCATCTGGGAGGCCCTCACCAACAGCCGCCCGGTGCCGCAGTCTCCCCTGTACGAGGAAGACTCTCAGCTGGAGAGGTGAGCTTATCTCAGGCTTTACCCATCTTCTTTTCTCAAGCTGGGCATGTCCTTAATAATTACTTCAAACATTCTGAGATGGGGCACAACACACCTAAGGACTGTTTCCAGCAGATTGTCATGTTTGACAGAGAGGAGCATAAACCTGGCAGCTGAGTCACTCATCTATGCAACACATGTTAATGACTGGTCTGTGGACTATTGGCTGGACATTCTGACATTTATTTGTTCTGCAAATGAAATGATGGGACTAAACGTCTGCTATCACAGTCAGTCTGTCTAAATCGTATGCAACACAGATCAGCTGCCAGGCCCAGCTTTAGTTCACGGACACTTTCACACTAGGTGAAAGTTTTACACCTGAATAAAAGAGTCAGAAAGATATGAGGACATGCAGGTAGTTATCCTCCATATGTTTTCTCTGGTATTAAACTTTAATACTTGCACTTTCTAAGAAAGTGATAACACCTCCGCAACCAAATTTAACAGGCTCTTCTTTCTTGCCAGTGCTCCGCCTCTTCACTATGGAAACAAATGGCACTGGTCATATACTTTTCACTCATCTTTTGAAATGTCAGGTCAAAAGGTTTTGACCTCACAAACTCTCTTGTAGTTGTTACTGTAAAGAAAAATCAGGAAGTTTTAACTTATCTTCCGTGTCGTTATGCAGGGAAATCCCTGGCTTGTGAAGTAACTTAATTACACATTTCTAAATAGAGTTCAGTGATAAGCTTTTTCTTCCCACCTTCTCCTGAGAGCACCAGCTTAAATTTATCCTGTAATGAAGCACAGCTTGAAAAGTCTCCTGTTAAGAGACCCGTCGTTATTTAACGGTATCCTCATTTCTCTCCCGCCTCAGGGCGATCCAGGAGTCTCTGTCCATCTCACTGGCCAGCAGAGAGGGAGAAGAGATGGCCGACCCCAGCCAGCCCGCTTCTGTCTCTCCGTTGGACCCCACCGCCAACTCCCCGCTCTCCTACAGCACAGTGACCGATCCGCGCTTATCCGCGCACTACGGCGTGGCGACCAGCTTCGACGAGCAGCTGCGGATTGCCATGGAGCTGTCGTGCAGGGAGCAGGAGGAGATGGACAGGTGGGAGTGGAGACGAGATGGATGAGGAAATGAGTCATTTCTAAAATTGTGGGTTTATATGACCTATAATTGTTAGACGGAGGGAAGAAACCACAACAAAAAAAGAAACCTCTCACACCTGCTAGAATTTGTAGAGCATACAAAGTATTAGTCATCTTTTTTATTTTTGTTTTCATTTAATGGAGTGTGCACGCAGAGAGTGCCGCCCTCTGCTCTTTCATCTCAAACTCATATTTTGGCAGCATGATGTGACAAACAACAACTGCGACACTTTGGGGTGTCAAAAATCTCCCAAAAAACAAATGATGCTGACAGATTATTCCCTGCTTAGGGAAGCAGTTGGATTCAGATGGATTCATCTATTCATCTTACCACCCTTTTTTATAACCATGTATCTAATTCAGGGTTACCCATCTGTCACTGGGCTAGAGGCGGGGGACACCGCAGACAAGGTGCCTTGCTCTCACGTGGCTGGAAACATCAAAAATGTTTTAATCTTGAAAAATAAAATATGAAAAAAAATGGAGAGGAATATAATGAGGGATAAAACACTCCTTGTCAACACCCCATTAATGCTACCCAGCGCTATCATAGCCAAATAGCAAAGTAGTTTATCTGATGTCTATTATAACTATATCAGCCCTTCAGCTGTAGCGGTCTCATTATTTCTGGTGTTAATGGCAGCTCATTGTTCAGCTGCTGTTAAAGAGGCCCGATTGAACCTGCAAACTATTAGGAGTTTAAAAGTGTCTTTATGAAGCACGAGGGCTTTCATCAGATGTTAAATGCCCAAAGTGAAAGCTTCAATCCACTGAATGAGCAAAACGGAGGGCTGTGGGGGTCACTTCTCATTCTGCATTCTTGTGAACTTCTATGGACACAATTTTTATAAAATAAAGGTGAAAATTAAAAAAATTCTGACCCAGGTTAGGACTCACTACGACTCAGACTCGTGTATTGTTTTCAGACAGTCATCCTCAGTCATCTCTGCTGAGTTGATGCACATTTAGCAGTGAGTTACTCTTCCATCCTCCTTTGTGTCAGATGGTAACGAGCTGCAATTTCGTTCTGACTTCACGCTGCTTTTGGTGCCTTTTGTTTGGGGAGGTAACCTGATTAAATATGCACATGTCACCTGTTCAACGAAAAGTTAATTTTTATTTGTAAATTTCTTGATTTTCATAATTCATGCACGCTTCAGCAAGAACTGTGGAGTTTTGTTAGATTGAAAACATTTTTTTTTTCTTTCAGCTATAGTCCTGTGAGAAACTGAGTACACTCCACGATTCAGAAGCTTGTAGAAACACCTTTTAGTAGTAATAGCTTGCAGTAATTGTTTTCTTCATCAGGTTCTCATGTCGTTGTGGAGGCATTTTGATCCCACTCTTCTTTACGATGTTGCTTCAGTTCATTGAAGTTCACAGGGTTTCATTTATAAACAGCTCTCTTAATGTCCCACCACAGCATTTCAATCAGGTTGAGTCAGCCAGTCTGTCCTTGTACATGACCCACGTCTGGCCAAGCTTTAGCTGTCGGACAGATGGCCTCACATTTGATTCTAGAATACTTTGGTATACAGAGGAGTTCACAGTCCATTCAGTGACTACAAGGTGCCCAGTCCTGTGACTGCAAAACAAGCCCAAATCATCACCCTTCATCTGTCCAAAGGAAATTGTTCCAAAAGTCTTGTGCTTTGTTTAGATGCAGCTTTGAAAACCCAAGCTGTACTGCCATGTGCTTTTTAGAGACAGAGGAGGCTTTCTTCTGTCAGTCCTTCCAAACAAGCCGCATTTGTTCAGTCTTTTAATCCTTCTAATTGTGCTGTCATGAAGTTGAACATTTAACATGCTAAATGAGACCTGCAGAGTCTCTGTTGCATATCTTAAGAGGACATAAAATCTATAGTTTTGCTCACAAGATCCAATATCCCCGTGATGGTGTTGTTGCTAATGTTGCTCCAGGATCAGCATCACAACTGCCCAGGGAGCATTCAGTTAGCATTAGCCAAGAAGTTAATGCTTTCAAAATCACTAGCAAGCCAGCATGAGTAACCTAAATTTGCCTAACGGCAAACCTAACCTGATAATATGTTCTTGTGTACAAACTGATTAAAGAAAAGAGTTAAAATGTTTACCGTTTGTTCCAGAAGAAAATTTAATATAAACAAACCCCCCACTCCCACATTGCAAGGCTATGACATCACAACAATGGGCTTGATCCCTTTAAAGCCAAGTGCATCATATTTGTTAAGTGAGTTTTTGAGACTACATCACAAGTGTGATCTCCCTCCCTCAACCCCACCCCCCGAAAAACTAAAATAAATTGCAGGATACATTTTTACGGAATAAACTGCAAAAAGTAATATAAAATATGATACAAATTTAAACTCGTATATGCAAATTAATATTTCATTTTTTTAATTTCATCAGAAGATTCACCAAATACTCCATTGTCAAAAAATTGGAATTTTCTGACAATTATTTTGTGATTCGGGGTTTGAAGGGTTAAGATGATGCAGGAACACCAACATGGGGATATCAAGTACACCACTTTAGACTTAACACTACTTTAACACACTATCAGATTACACTTATAACACGATCCAAACAACCTTTCAGACGCCTTAAATCTGAGAACAAAGTCATCTTAAAGTGATGATACTTTCATTGTTCTGACAGATGAACTTCCTTTTTTGCTGCAGGAAGCGTAAAGAGGAGGAGGAGGAGCTGGAGAGGATCCTGCAGCTGTCACTCACCGAAAAGTAATGTAACACCGACAAGGGCAGGCGGAGGCAGGTCTACATTAGGGAACAATCATCTTATTTATTCCGTTTTATTTTTTAAATCCTGAGATGTTAACTTATTACAAATATTTTATTTGTCTTTCTCACACGAAGGCTGCTACAACAGAGTGTCAAGGACCTGAATATAAGAAATGTGAAACAGGAAGAGACCGTTACTTTTAAAAAAACAACAAAAAATAAACACTATAGTCAAGGAGGAGACGAAAAGGGATAGTGTTTGGTTTTCTTTTTTTATTGAATATTTTTCACAGTCTTGCTGTCTTTACTGAGTAATGAATGATCCTTAAACCTTAAACCTATAACATGATCCACAATAAAGATAAAAAATTTTAAAAAGTGCAATCTCAATGGAATAACTTATTAAACTATAACATTTCAAAAGTTTATGTTGGCTTACTCCTGTGTGTGGAAAAATAAAAAAATAACAATGATCTGGATTGTGTCTGTGTTGTTTTTTTATTTATTAATAAAGAATAAGAAGAAATATCATTTTTCTATATTTACAATTTAATTATACATCAATCAGAAATAAACAGTGTTTTAAGCTTTATGTTTCTTTTTTTACACATTTAAAAATGAATAACAAGCAGGACTTGATACAAAAACAAAAGTTAATCCGCAAAACCTATTCATGTTATTTTGGCAGTTGATTGTTTTCACCTATGTGAGATTTTTGACATCAAAGTCATCACTTTTGTATCGTGAAAAGAGCCATCAATCGATCAGTAAATCAAGAAAACAGTCATATTCAACCCCAGTGACAACGTTCACTCTTACAAAACTATTAAAAATACAGAAATGGAATACAGTGATGCAACTTTGTACTTTGACATGTAAACAGTCTTTCATTGAGAACATATTAAAGACGTTCACTGGTAATCTCACAACATTGCAATGTGAAAATCCTATCTACAAATTGTCCAAGCTTTTTGAAAATATTCTCGGGCTCTCAAACATGTTTCATCCTCATGTTCAGACCCTCCTCCTCCTGGTGTTATTATTTTATCTGTGGCGGTGTCACTCTGCTGGCCACCCTCAGCCCAGTCTAAACATCCTCAAACATCCAGGGCATGACTTCTCATTCATTAACATTCAAGTTCCCGAGGTTATTGATTACTTTGGTGAAACCTCAGTGTAAAAGTTCCACTATGGATCAATCCACAAGTACAAAGATTTGAACAAACATTTAATGTTTGTTACAGATTTTTGGGGACTGACTACGGGATGAAATGTTCTGCTTTTTTATTGACACACCTCAGCTGGATTGCAACGACAGGTGCAGACATTCGTGGTCACCGAAATAAACACAGAAAGCCTTTTGATCATCTAGCACCGTCGGCTCATCTGGTCACAATATTTAAGCAGTGGTCCAAACTCTCCCATCTTGGAGAAAAATTAATAAATTTCATTTCAATAAAGCAGAATTTAGTCATTTTCACCGTGAACATTGTGATCTCTGAGCTGTAGGTAAAAGTTTAACGTTATACTTGTCAGGTTACACCAGTCCCTGCTTCACGCTGTTGGTTTCTCAGTCGTCCACTGTGCCGTGTTAGATTGTTGTATTTCCATTCAGTTTTGTTTCATAAGGAGAGACTTTCTCATCAGTCGAAACATAGATGTTTTCTCTCCGTTGTTTTACAGCTCTCCTGAGCTCATCATCCAACCGAGCTAGTTTAGACAAAAGCATTCAAGTCATTTAGACTTGCTCTCACATGAGGCTTGATTTAACCTTCTGCTTGTTCGCTTGTTTGTTTTGTTTTTAAATCAACATTCACTCTGCTCACCTAGATTCAGGGTGAAATCATTGTGATCATCAGGAACAGCATATTCTCCCTCATCACGCTTATTTGGAGATGGCAGAATCTCCTCTCTGGTCTGTGACCGCAGCATAGGGGGCACCTGTGCCTTTGGTAGTGGTTTAGGTGCACGCGGTTTGGTGTTGATGCACTTGGGAGCTGGTGACGCCTCTGTTGAACACAATCTGTGGTTAGGAGTTGCCCACTTCACCGTAACCATTTTTAAAAGCAGTGGTCTCACCTATCCAAGTGTCGTAGGGCTGAGATGGAACGAAAGGACAAAGCCGGTACTCTGTTTTTTCAATGAAGTATTTTAGAACATCCTTCAGGGAGCTGACGGTCACCTACAGAGGATGTGTGAAAAAAAGCAAAAGATAGACTCGGTTAATGATGCTCCTAGTGATTTATCAGAAGTAGACAGATTATTCTCACATACAGTCATGTGAAAAGGAAGGTTTTTCACCGGACTCCATGCAATTCAGTGAAAAACTAAGAGGGAAGGTAGGAGCTTGGTGCTCCAAATCAAATGCACTTGATTAACTGATCATCGGCAAGTGTGAGCACCTCTGTAAAAGCAGAATTTATATCAGTATGTCAATGCTCAAAGACACAGCTACAGGTCTCAGTTAGCATGTTAATATTAAAGTTCATGACAGCACAATTAGAAAATAACAAATATGGCTTGTTTGGAAGGTTTGCCAGAGGATAACTCTTCTCTCTTAAAGGACATAGGAGCAAAGCTTAGATTTGCAGAAAGTACAAGACTTCTGGACCAGCGGGATGTTTGGCCATTAACGCACAGTGCCACGTTTGTTGAAAACAAAAACAAAAAAGCATATCAGCACAAACACTTTAAACAAATTGTCAAGCACAGTGGTGGAGAGAAGATGCAGAAACCGTGGACGTAAACTGCTCTGCATACCAAAATATTCTAGAGACAAATGTGAGGCCATCTGTCTGACAGCTAAAGCTTCGGTCATGCAGCTACAGGTGGTTCTATTAGTTATTGAACCATAGGTTGCACTTATTTTTCCCCAGTATAGAGAGAAATTAGCCAACTGGCTAATTTCATGCAACATTTCGCTTGCTTCAGTGATAGTACATCAGAGAAACACTATAATACTTTATTTAAGATGTGATGTCACAGGAATAGAGAGGTCACATGGCATTTTTGTTGTTGTTCATGACTCCTTAACGTGATACTCTACACATGAAAACATGCTTGTTCTTCCATAGTATTTCTTTCCTTTCATAACTGAATAGAAATGGCCAAAATAAACATTCTTTTATTATATAATTTACCTTTTAACATTATTCTTAAACAAATATTTACCTTAAAGGACTTTTTCACATACTTCTGGATTACTATTGTTTCTGTTATTCTCCTATTACACACAGCAGATTTTATGACACTTTTACAGCTAATAAAATAATAATAAAACAACAACAATTACAAGTGGTCTGTTTAACATTGTAAAGCTTCACTGTTCTGCTGAGGCTTGCAAACTGGCAATAATCTGAACTTTGTACTCCACAGAAATGTGCTACAATAAAAAAAAATACAAAAAAGCTTAACAGGACATACTACCCTCTTAGCAGATGTTCAGTCTGGTGCTCTCCCACATGACTTCAACCAAATTCAAGCCAGTGACTCTGTTAAAATTACTTGGCACAGAAAGTAAGGAAATTCGTGTTTGATCAATAATTTCTTTATTGGAACAATAGTTCTTGGCAATAAATCTTATACTGTTGAAAAGTCTGTTTATTTCCCCTTATTTAAACAGTAAATGGTGCCACATGTGTAAGAAAAATGCATTTGTACATCTGTACACTCCTGCCTTTCCTTCTTTCCTGCTCTCTCCTCATATGCCTTCCACTTTTTGTCTTCCTCTGTCTTTGTGTGAACAGTTGTACAGTTTCCACCGTCACCATCATGGATGCTTGATAGTATTCCAGTGCCGAAATAGCTCAGTTGGGAGAGCGTCAGACTGAAGATCTGAAGGTCCTTGGTTCGATCCTGGGTTTCGGCATTGTGGTGTATCTATTTGGGGTCCTAATTATAGTTTGATAAACCTCTCTACTTACACTCAGTCAAAACACCAACAGCACAGGTATGGTATAGCAGTTTACTGACTTGAATTAGTATCAACCAGCTTCTTGTTGTGTCATCACACCTGTCAAAATGGGCATGTTCCTCAAACAGGGAAACAAACCAGCTGTTGGAAAGCGAGGGCACTGCAAAGTGTTCGGTTATTTTAAGCAACTGAAGGTTTTAAGGGTAGACGTAGGATTTTCAGTCTGTAGGCGAGTCTGAGTTTGGTTGAAGTCAGGGGGCATACTGTGCTTTCATACTGCTCATTGGTTGCCTTTTCACTGCCGAAATAGCTCAGTTGGGAGAGCGTCAGACTGAAGATCTGAAGGTCCCTGGTTCGATCCCGGGTTTCGGCATTATGGTTTGATTATGTGAAACTCCAAATTGTTGTTGCCATTAGGTAAATGTCTCTGTAAAGACCCAACTTGAGTAAATCTTTAAAAAGGTGAACTGCAGTATATTTCTTTGGAACCCTACTTATTGTCAGATAATCCTGCCCAAAGTTCATGTTGATATCTGATAAACATCTTTATAAAAGTATATCATACAAATCATGCTGCTCCTTTCTGGGGTCACAACAGCAGATCATCTGCCTCTATCCCACCATATCCCTAACATCCTCCTCTGACACACCAACCCTCTGCATGTCCTCCTTCTCGACATCCATGAATATGAGTTGTGTATGTGGGTTGCCCCAGTAAAAAATCTGGTTTCATCTGAAGTTAAACCCATTTTAATTGTTTTTCCTGTGAGTTTCTAGGCAAGGATCATGATTTAAAACTAGCCTGAAGTTTGTTCAAGTGAGGCGAACACACAGCTCTTTCTGCTAAACGTGCTCGATGCCGAAATAGCTCAGCTGGGAGAGTATCAGACTGAAGACCTGAAGGTTCCTGGTTCAATGGCTGAAATATATTCTGATTGGTGAGGAGCTATGAGAGCTTGTAAGGACTTACTGGCGTCTCCAGTTCAATGACAAATCCAGCGTTTATTTGGGTCACTCTGTAATTCTTCAATACAGGCCCGCTGAAAAAGAAGAAATGCTGTGATGATTATATTACAGTTAAATTCTTCACAGTGTGTTTTGCTCAATGGGTTTTTACTGAGCAAAGTTCTTATTACGTTCCAATTTCAGTCTGTTCCCGGTTAATGCTGTTTTTATCGTCAGTTATTTCCTGGTGAACACTTCTTTTCCTGTGTGCATGTGTCAGACTTACCAATAATAATAATAATAATAAGTTAAATAAATTTTTTGTTGGCCCCTTTCAACCACTCAAGGTCTCATTACATTACAAAATTAGCAGGAACAATATTAAAATAGTTCTAAAACTCAGTAATATATATCATTGTAAGAGCTATAAAACAAGACATTTATAGCTGATGTGCTGATGAAATCAGATGTGTTTTGAGCTGCGATTTAAACTGGGTTAAAGAGTCACTCTTCTTCAGTACAGGACAAAAATTATAATACAAAAAGATTCATGGTTAAAATTCAATAGTTATTTATAACCAGGTATTCTGCATTCAGTGGTGTATTTCAGTGGTTTGGATGGATTTGCAGACCTGGCTGCCACTTGTCTGAGGGTCAGAGCGTAGTTGTTTGGCATGGTGGACGGGCGAAGGATGATGCTTCCACACTCTGGGTTTTCCTCAAGCATCTTCTCAGCCTCCTTTCGAGTCACATCAAAGAAACACCTACAGGATTCAAAGGAAAAAAAGGAAAAACACTTTTTTAAAATTGTATTTTAACTGTTTTAAAACACTTTTTAAAGTCTGAGAAGTTTCTGAACCTACAAATGTTCAATGTTTACACAAACAGCAGATAGTGCTTCAGTTTAACTTACTCAGCAATCTCAGGGCTCGATTTGTCTTTGGATGGCGGGCCTGAGAGGAAGCCTGGTCGAGGTGGGAGCGGTGGACGTGACGACGGGGATTTTCTTTTTATTTCCTGAGCGAGAACCTCCTTCAGCTGTAACACCTGGCCAGGCATCAGCTGCAGCTTATTGGGAAGCTCCTTCTGCAAGGAAACACGAGCTCGACCTCAATACCATTCAGATCATCTGTAACATGTTCAAAAATATATCCTGATATATTTTAAAAAAATATATAAACATTTATTCACTGGCCACTTATCTGGCACACTGCTCATTTACACCAATATCTAATCAGCCAATCACATGGCAGTAACTCAGCGCATTTTAGGCAATTGCACATGGTCAAGATAACCTGCTGAAGTTCAAACTGAGAAAGAGAATGGGGAGAAAAGGTGATTGAAGTGACTTGGACATGGCTGTTGGTGCTGAATGGGCAGGTCTGAGTATTTCAGAAACTGCTGATCTTCTGGGATTTTCCCGCATAGCTGACGGCTCATTACAACTAAGGTATGCAGAAGAGCATCTTTGAATGCACAAAACATCCAGTCACAAAAGACAACACCAGGCGTTCAGCTACAAACAGGAAACTGAGGGTCATCATCACTGAACGATAAAATGTTGCCTGGGTCTCAATTTCTGCTGTGCAGTGTTGATGTAAAGGACTTCAGACCTTATTTGTACCGAGTGAACATCATTTAAATACCACCGTCTACATCATGGATGTGCAGCAGCAGAGACTATGATGCTCATGTCAAGCACTTAGCTGACTCTAGACCACTTTTGTGTGTGCGCGTGTAATATCCTGTATCAATGGAAATAACTGTGCTGAATCAATTAGATTGGTGTGTGTTTGCTCACCTTGACCACGGTCAGGATGAAACCCCTCCACACCTCTCCTGTGTCTGCACTGTCCATCTACACACACACACACACACACACACACACACACACACACACACACACACACACACACACACACACACACACACACACAGTTGATAAAAAGATGAAAACTGTGTCAGGTCAGTCAGTTTAATTTCACTTTGGCTGGAGGGATGTATAGTATTGATCCATCTAGTGATTAATTATAAGATTAGATGTAATTGGATCATTTGAAGTGAGTTTTATCACAACGGACCTTAAGTTGCACCTTCTCTGTGCTAAGGCTGAGGGTGAACACAGTGGGTTCCTTCTTTTGATGTGGAGAGTCTAACTCCATCGACTTCAGCTGGTCCAGGTCCAACTTCTCTGTATACTGAGAAAAAAATTAGGTCAGTAATCCCAGCACTTCCTTATTGCCCCTCAAAGGTACTTCCTAATTCTTGGAATTAAACACTCCACATATTTTCAAAAGCGGATTCAGTTAATTAGTCAAGCGCACAATGTGAATAAACATAGGTGTTTGCTTACCGTATCCTGTGTGTCATCTTTGTACAGAAACAGCGAACACCCACGGAGCTCTCCATAGCATTTCTTGAAATCCTAAAAGTCATTTGATGAACACTTCAGGCATTTAGATACACACTTAAACTACTTACAGTTGACCTGTTTCAGTTTTTCAGCTACGCAGTCATGTGGAAAACTATGCACACTTCGTGATTTGGTATCTGGTTGCTATCTGGACTTTGACTAAGCTACTGCAGCACCTTGATTTGTTTCTCTTTCAGCCATTCTTTAGTAGATTTGGCGCTCTCCATCGTCCAGTTGCATGACCCACTTTTGCCATGTTTTTTTCTGTCAGACAGATGGCCTCACATTTGTCTCTCGTAATATTTAGTATACAGAGAGATTCACAGTCAACTCAGGCCCTGTGAACTTTGCAGATACCTGCACCGCTGTGTTTGCAGTCGGTATGAGGTGTTTGTGCCGATATGTTGTGTTTGTTTTTTCCAAACGTGTTGCTGTACATTATTTCCAAACATATCTACTTTGGTCTGATCCGTCCAAAGGACGATGTTCCAGAAGTCTTGTGGTTTCTTTGGATTCAGCTTTGCAGATCAAAGCTGTGCTGCCGTGTTTGTTTTAGTGAGAAGAGAGGCTTTCTGCTGGCAACCCTTCCAAAAATGCCACACTTGTTCAGTCTTTTTCTAACTGCACTGGTGTAAACGTTAACATTTAACACACTAACTGAGGTCTGTAGAGTCTGAAATGTAGCTCCAGACTAGCAAACTGCCAAAACTCTTGCTGATGATCAGTTCATCAAGTACATTTGATTAACAGCACATGGCTGCCTCTTACCCTCCTAATTCCTATGGAAACAATAAGGATGCAGCTTTTCGAAAACCCAAATAAATCAAATATGTAGCTTGTACTCAGTAACCAACATTACGGTGCAGTAAGATCCAACTCTCTGAACTACATCATTAAAATAGTGTCAGTCAGTAGAAGTGATTCAGTAACAGGCAGACACTGCTAATTCTGCATTATGAGTCCTTACTTTTGATAGACTTGTGCAGCTTTTGTTTGGTTTACTCTTAGTTATTTACATTTCCTCGTGTTCATTCCCCACATTTGTTCTTACCTTGTCTTTGCTGTGTTTCTTCAGCAGGTGTCCGGAGTAGTAGAGAGGCAGGGCTGTGATCGTCTCCCTCCTCTTGTGGACAACTCTGTGGGGCAATGACATTGTCCAGTAGTCTCTCAAATCAGCGTCTTCTTCTGCCCTGGTTTGGCTCAGCTTTGGCTCACCTTATGTCTTGCAGTGCAGTCACTAGTCAAGGGCAAACTGCTGAGTCCTGGAAAAGCTTTGTTCTGTTTTTGTTTCCTTATGAGGCTCTGAAAGCAGGTATGAATTAAGACTAGTTGTCCAGAATATGAGAGCTTGGATCACGAGGCCATAAACGTACAAAGATAAGCCTTTCTTTCCCCCACCTTCTCCCTCAGTACTGTCCTCTCCCTCAGAATGAGGAAATGTTAGTAAATATATAAAGAAGGAAGTAACTGGTGTTATAAGAACTCTCATACTAACTTGTGCTTTTGTACTTTGGACCTGAGCATATCCCTAAAAAGCTTTACACTACAATAAATTATGCGCACACACCTCTCTCTCTCTCTCTCTCTCTCTCTCTCACACACACACACACACACACACACACACACACACACACACACACACACACACCCACACCTCAAAAAAAAA
>VUQG01044531.1:51226-72632 GCA_015106755.1 Etia nguti
GTAAAAAAGTATCTATATATATATATATATATATATATATATATTTATTTATTTATTTTTTTATTTTTTTATTTTTTTTAAAGGTGCATCAAGAAATGTTTTTTTGGAAAGGTATTAAAAATAGGACTTTCAAAGGCATCTGAACAATGTGGAGATTTGGTTTAAAAGGGAAACTTTACATTCTTCACCACTTATCCAGCTAGTGTCATTGGGGTGGATCTTGTGCACCTCTGCAACCTCCAGAGGCACCAGCTCATGAGCAGATATGAACCTTTCTAGATTTGTGACACCAACACGACTACAATCAGATAAGAAGATTGTATGACTCAATATGAAATACAATAATAACAGTTTAAGAGTTTCTCCTCTCTTCTAATCTCTGTCACCAACTGTGTTTCCCAGGGCTTAATAGCACTTAGACAAAAAATATGCAAACATAGCATAACTTTCTCTCAGCTCCACATCACCACAAACTGTCTGCCAGACGTCCTCCTCAGTCCCTCACTAACTGCTTCTGTGACCTCAGGATCTGATTATCTTCCAGTTTTCTCAAAATGAACAAAAACAAAACATTTCTGTCATTAATTCTCTTTTCTTTCTGTTGCTTTTTTCACCTTTTGTCTGAACGATTGTAACAGAATCTTATCTGTAGCATAAGATTCATATCCCTGTAGCATCCCCTGTTTAAGTTTCTTTGAGATCTTGTGTCTCACAACCTCTCTGAGCTACTTAATCGCTACACCATCTCCCAAAATCTTTGTTCTACTGACACTGAGCAGCCACCCATTTCCCTTTCTCTAGACTTACACGTGATGCTGCAGGAGTCGCTCCTCAATAGTGTCTGACAAAAATGGAGAGCTGCTAACAGCAGATAAAGTACAAGTGTAGAAATTGGTAGTAGAAGTGAAAAAATAGAAATTAATAGAATACTTGTGAGCCTGCACTTTCAACATGAACAACTGCAGATCTCGCTTACAGATTACATTACCTTCTGGTAGCTTGCAGCTATATTTTGAGATTCCCAGAATCCCGCTGATGGAAAAGCTGGATGGGGAGGAACAGGCTGTTCCCATGGCAACTGATGATGCTGAGGACACTGCAGGATGCAGAGGTTTAGTGTCATTAAACATTTGTGAGGGTGCGAGAGGGTAAAAGGAACAAAATCTTACCAGCCTCACAAGATTCGGACTGAACTTTCTTCCTGATGATTCTGTGAGGACGGAAATAACTCACTTAACGTTTTTCTTCACTTTTAAAATCTGTGTAATCAGACACACATGAGTTCACACACTGTACCTGTTGATGGAGCTGATGCTGGGCACGCTGTTCTGGTCACAAACTTGCTCCAGCAGCAGTCTATCTCGGATCTCCCAGGCAAACATGGTGGGGTTGTAGTGTTTCAGTTGCAGGATCTTTTGCACAACTCGGGGAGTGGCCACTTTGGGCTTAGAGCCCCCGATCAGTCCGGGTCTGATGCTTCCTGTCTCATTGTACCTGAACAAACAATGTTGATATCTATCAGGTGGGCTAACATTTTATCTGAAAATAATGCTGTATAACAAAATATCACAGCATCACAAAGAAATTACACTCACTAGGGTCCTCACACAAAATATTTGCATTAATATAAGTAGGGCATGCAATAGATTTATTAAATAATGACACAGATTTACAAAAAGCTGAAAAAATGTTTAAAATGAGTGGGTTTCATATTCAAATTATACACTTTGCTTTTAGAAAAGTGCTAAAACAGCCGAGCAGACATCAATAACGCTAACATGTCATTAAAAAAACCCTCTATGTGTGAATACACTACTAAAAAAAACAAATACTACCACTCATTACCCCTACGACGGAGTACTTGGGCCACATTAAGAAAAAAAAATAGTGTCGAAATTTCTGGAATAAATTTGAAATAATTTGATATTTGATAAAATTTTGATAATAAAGTCGAAATGTGGAAATAACAGTTGTTTCAAGTCAAACATCTGCCACAGCTGCTATGGGCTATAGAAAAAGCCTTGTGCAGATGAGTTAGTGAAACAACTTGATCAGCTGTCTTCTTGTGTCTTGTGATACAACATACACCCTCTATGCTGCAGGAGCATACGCCTGTCCATTACCAGCTGATTTATTTTACTCTTCCAAGCTCGTGTTTTTTCTTTTTGACCAAATGCAGTTTTAAGCTCTTCAGCGTTCTTATACCAATCACGTATCAGCAAACTGCGTTCATGAGCTAAAAAAAGACATAATTTCCTTGTTAATAAAACCAATTATGAAGTACGATTTCACTACACAAAGCATTATGTAAAAGGCTTTATCTCCATATTTCAATCTCACAATGATTAACAATATCATTTTTTGTTAATGTGGCCCTGATGCTCCTTCGTACATTACAGACTCCGTTTACCTTGAAAGTATTTTGCTGACGCAGCCGTGACTGACGCGCAGGCGGCGGGAGATCTCACAGGGACGCACGCCCTGCTGCGCGAGCTCCACTATGCGCTGTCTCACCACGTGAGGTAACGGGCGGCCGTTAATGAAGACACCGCCAAGCTGATTGACTCCACCGTGCCCTGAGTACCGGAGCGGATGAAGGAGCATCAGTTAAATTGTGTTACCATTTAGAGCACCCATTCATGCGCTCAGTGCGCCGACTGTCGCTTACTGCCTAAAGTTAAAGAGGTAACACTATAACTTAGTCTGGGCAACGGTGCGCGTGAAGTTCCTCATTAGGAAACATAATTAGGCTACTTACTGTGCGTAACGGTGAGCGGAGACTGTCCAAAATGCACTTCCATCACAGACTTTTGTCTAAGTGTGGAAAAAGCCTGGAGATCTGTTGGACTTCTGCTTCTGGGTGCGGTTATTGTGGAAGATGCAACATTTTAAACCAACCAAGAAACTGAAAAACTAAAGTTGTGTGAGGTGCGAGGTGGCAGGTCAGATGCTCCTCTCTGATACTTTCAGCACCTGCGCGCTGGAAAGCTGCTGGAGCCCTTTGAACGCACACACGCGTGCAGCAGCTCGTGTGAGCAGGGCTGTACCAGGACTTTAGAAATACAGAAATGGTGAATCAGAGTCCCCAAGGCGTAGCCCTTCAAGTCCCCACAGTCGACGTGCTTTTAAAGTTATTTATCATAGAAATATCGTGAGATATTTAATATTTACAAATAGAAAATCTACACCAGGCTTCTTTCACGTTCAGACACCACTTGGTGCATATGAAAGATGTGCTTATCCACACAATGCATAGCCTGAGAAGCAGATGATTTGTGCTGATGGTAAATCAGTTTTAACGTTTAAAGGAAGAATAATAAGCAGGTTGTGTAGCTGACAAATCATCGGATGCATACAACTTATCTTGCTCATACAGTCATTCGGTGTGCACATCAAATCATTTTTATGTGCAAGAACATCAAAAATGTAGTATTTTTTAATAGATTATCATGTCAAGTGCAGTCATGGTAAAAAGAAAGTACACCCATTTTAAATTTTATCTATAAGGATGTAATAAAAATAATATATTCCTTAGCAGATCTTAAAGTCATTGTGTCACTTATTTAACAAAATGTAGGCCAAAATGAAGAAAAACTAAGTGCACTCCAACTGCTTCCTTCAGAATTAAGATGATAAGAAGCAGCCAGATGCAAACTGATCATCAGCAAGTGTGAGAAACCTCTATAAAAGCAGAAGTTCTGGTTTGCTGGTATAATGTCCTTTGGACAGACAAGACCACAGTGGAGATGTTTGGCTATAATGCACAGAGCCACATTTGGCGAAAACCAAACACAGCAGCACAAACACCTCATACCAACTGTCAAGCACAGTGGAGGAGAGGTTATGAACTGGGTTTGTTTTGCAGCCACAGGACCTGTGCACTTTTTGAAGAAAAGCATCAAGGCAAGGCTGTGGGAAGCAGGGGTGCTGTAGCTGGTATACTTTTTCAGCACAACATTTCAGTTAAGTATTGACTGCTTATTGTTCTCTGCTATGTGCAGTGATGTCATAATTGCAAGACCGACATAATTTGTAGAGCATGACAGAGCCCTCCCCACAGCTCTGAATTAAGGTGTTGCAATGGCACAGTTAAAGTCCAGACATCAACCTGATTGAAATCATGTGGTGGGACCTTAAGAGCTGTGCATAGCTGAAAACCTGCAAACCTCAAATGAACTGAAGGAATATTGTAAATATTACAAACGATGGGTCACAATTCCTCCACAACTATGTGAGAGACTACTGAATCATGTGGCATTCTTAGTTTTTCACACACTGCTTGGTTTAGTTTTTTTATATATATAAAATAAATAATGACAGTGCAATAAGTCATGTGTTACTCATCTTATTTTATTTATATTTTATCTTAAGACCCGATAAGCCCTTTATCATGTCTTGATATGTAAAGCCTTAGAATTGAAAGAGGGTGCACTTCTTCTTTTCTTTTAGTTATTTATTTATTACTTTGATTGTAATATAACACTAGACCTTTATAGTTAACATCTAATAATTAGGATTACGCTTGATTAAATGTAGACTGATAGTCCTATTTCAGTTCAAAATGTATTAATGTGATTACATTTCTGAGTTAAATAATCTATTTTTACGTCAAAAAATTAATCCTACAGCTGTAGTTACGCTGAAGACTGAAGTCCATATTATAAAATGGTCTAACTTCACTTCAACCGCTAACAACTAAACCCAACCACGGTTATCAGAAAGTAGTTTTTCATACAAACCTGGACCTCTTTTATCACTGACTATACCTGGAAACTCCTAGACAGACGCTGGGTTCAGTTTTGGTTGTCCAACATTATCCGGAAACGCCGGGTAAACCGCTCCACACAAGTAAACAAGCATGGGGGAAAAACAAGCTTTTTCTGCGCTGTGTCGAAGGAACAATAGTTTTACGCCATGAACCTGAAAGCGAAGTATTGGGAGTTAAAGCTGTAGGTAGCCGGATATCATGTTAACTGAAGTTATTTGACTTGGTAATGTTTAGCTGCTACTTTAGCTAACCGCCTCGTGCACTGCGGTGAAACTCAGTTCGCGACAAAATACGTTTTTTTTAATGTTTCCACACCCGCGCAGTAATTATCGCGTTTTAAACCAAAACGGTTTCAGTTCGGTTGGATCCAAGACGTTAATAAAAACGTGTAAAAGACCCATCAGTTGCTTCTGTTTCCTAGCAGTGAAGACATTCGCCTGTGGGTGGCGCTGTTCAGCTACAGGTTGTGTCAGGTCTGATTATGGCGCACACTGAGGAAAATGAAGTTGATGATGGGCAGGAGGGCTCCGAAGACTTCTTTATTCAGGGGTCCAGCAGTTCAGAAGACGAAGGAGTGAGTATGAGACATTCGATGAGCTGCAAACAAGCTGCACGGCAGAGCAGAGAAAGCTCCCCTCCGCTCCTCCTGGTGTTTCCATTCTCCTCTGGAGGAAAAGGGGCTCTGCTGGACGCTGAGCTGGAATTGTCTTCTAGTGATGACCTACAGGACGATAAAGATGAGGACCAGCCCATAGAAGAGTGGATGATCCTGGAAGGAGAGGAACAGGTGGAGGACTCGAGTATCCAGCTCAATCTGAGCTACAGGAACAGCTCCGGGGAGGACTTAGGTGATGAAGGTGAAACTTGACTTGGTCAGCTTTTGAGTTAAGAATATGGTTTCCTGTCATTTTATTTCCGTAGTCCTAATGCAAGCGCGAGAGGAAGGTTTTGGAGAGTTTAAATATGAAAGCAGAAAGTCAGAAGTAAGTGCAATACAGGAGTGATATCCGGCCAAAATCTGCAATAACAAAACAAATAAAAGTAATTGCAATTATTCCACAACCTATTTGTAATGTATGTTAAAGCTCAGCTAATCTAGATGGATGGATGTTATTCACAGTGACTATATGTAGATTACATACTACTGTATGGCTTCACCTTTGAATTTTTGTCTGGTTAATGTATGTCATCGATATATGTGGAGCTTCATTTGAATTTGATATACATTTAAATCTAATTCCAAAAGATTACTGAGACTGTGCAGTATTAATTTGATTGTTCAATTTAATTTAATTCTAATACATACCACAGACCAAAACAATCCCACGATATTGTGCATGCAATAAGTAAATGAAAATTGAGCATTAAAATTAATCATACTTATTTCCACAGTTGACCTTTTGGAAGCGTTACCTGACAGAAACCATGCTAGCCCAAACAAACAAACAAACAAACAAACTAAAGCAAACTACAAGAAATATAAAAACATTATTGCTTTTAACTAAAAACATCCAGTAAAAATTGTGTAGTAACTTGTTGTTCTAAAGTGCTCCTCGTTTAGTTTAACAAAGCAATTTTGCATTTTGAGTTTTCCTTAGATTGAACGTTTTTTATGTTGAAAGCTAATTTGTTCCAGAGTTTTCCGGCAAAATATCTCAAGGTTTTTTGTGCCTGTGTTTTAACAATCGGAGAAATGTATAACAAATCACATCCAAGGGTACTGTAACTGGAAACAAACAAATTCTAGTAAGTATTATACATGAGGGTCAAAGTAAAGTAATCCACCCCAGGGGAACATTTAGCCATTTTGATCTGCAAAAGTCATCAAACACCTAAATTTGGTGGCATGAATAGGCCTTTGAATTATGCACAATTAATTACATGCATAATCAATACTTAAATTTAAAAACAAGGGATGATAACAAAAATGTGAGCCCAAGAAATCACGAACTGTCACCACATGCTTCTGCTCACTGGTATGGGGATTGGTTCACAGAGAATTTTTTCTTTGTAAAACTAGATGCGGGTGATCAAAAGAAAGACTTTAATAATTATTTAATTAGAGAGAAAACAGATTTAAACTGCAGCTAGTGCAAACAACAAACAGATGCTACGTATTTATTGCTTACTTATTATGCTACTGTTGCTGCTGAATACACAACAGGTGAATTTTTGGTGATGTTTCCATGAGCTGTAATGTTTTCTATAACGGGCTGTGGTGATACAGTTTAGTTATTTTTTTGTGGATGTACCAGCTTCCAGCATAGAGAGAAAAATGAAGAAAAATAAAGATGACTTCAGATAAAAACGCATCTCTGTAAATGCATTTCAACCAAAAAGAGTAAATGGACCCAGTGAGTGCACAGTTATTTTTGTAAATGTGTGGGAGTGCAATTTATTTTAAAGTGTATACAGAGACAGTTTGCTTAACTTGGTGCTTTGGATGAAGATTATCATATTCACACCAGGGAGCTGCACAGAACAACCACTTTGATTTGACCCACCAGCTCGGGGCTCCACTGGGGCAGTAAAGTTTTAGGTTTTCTTTACACATAAGTGATAGTTAGTTCAGAAAGGTCAGGTGCCCTTCATTATTTTTTAAAGCTCCAGCTTTATCGAGACTGAATGCTTAGGGTTCGTCAAAGCTCGGTAATCTTTTCTATTTTTCTTTTTAATGCCTTTTTTAGGTGCTTATGTTGCTGTTCAGTAACTACGCTGAGATCAACTTAAATTTGGATATTTTATTGCGCACAATATTTAGTTGTAGTTATTAATGTTCCCCATGGTCTTTTTCTCCAACACAGATTTGAAGGGCAACGTGGTGAAATCGGTAAAAGAAAGCTGGGCTGTATCTGTGAAAGACAAGGTAACTTTTGATTTTTATCAGCTTTCATGATGGATTATTTCATTTAGGAAAGTATGTATCTTTGAAACTGTGGCAAAGAAAGGAACAAAACACTTTCAGAAAAGTTATTATCTGTAGTTTAAAGGTACAGTGTGTAAAATCTCACTTGTAAAAGTCAGTAGATTTCAGATTAAAGTCAACTGAAATCTGCTTTCTTACTTCTCTTAGCTCAAGTGCATAATACTAGCTACAGTAGCAGCTCTAGGACAAACAACTCTAGCTACACTCACTGCAGCTCATCTGTAGTGAGTGTAGCCGGTCAATCCGCTGTTTACCTCAGCTGTCAATATGTCGGGTGTCCACTTCTATTTACTCTGGGGGAGACTGTAAAACTTTGTGAAATGAGTCCAATATAAGTCGATGAGTCAGTGAAGCTCACTTCTGCCCAATGACAGCAACACTGAGGTGAGCTGTTGAAGATGCTGAACTTTTCTGTATGTAAGTGCTGCTGTTAGCTTCTATTAGATGCTATTAGGCTTTGTTAACCTCTGTTAGCTGCTGTTAGCCAGTGTTAGTGGAACATTCTTTGAAATGGATCTAAAATTCTTGGACTCTTGGTGAATAATATCTCATATGATGTGAGAATATAATCAAACTATTTATCAGAGGAAAAATTTGAATTTTAGGGCACTCAAGGCTAAATTTAGTTGGTGTAATATTAGCTTATAATCAGGTTTTGATGTTGTTTAGTCACCTTGTTGTCAACTGTCTGGCGTCGGGAGTTTTGTTTGTCTAATCTGCTGATAATGAGTAATTGCGACAAAATTGGGAATAAATAAGCATTTTTATGCATGCTTTTGTGTGTTAGAGCCCCGATTTCAAGTCAGGAGATGAGGCTTGAAGTAAGGAGGAAGAGGATGAGGTGGAAATGAGGGAGAGCAGTGGTGGAGAAGAAAGACATAATGAGAAAGAGATTTAAGTGTATTGGAAGGCATCAGTGTGTTGGAAAATGTAATTATACACTAATCAATGTATATTTATGAGTACAACATTCTTTTTTCTATTAAATAACCTCAACAAATTACTTCTGTACCTTTAATTTTGCAGTGTGGAGACAAAATTATGGGTTTAACCTAATTTTAAAAATTTCTGCCTTGTCTTGGATTATTCCTGGATCATCTTATCTAGTTTGGCGCGGATCAGTCTCTGACCAGTCGTTATTTCTCGCCTGGTTGTTCCCTGATCTGTCGCGTATGCAACAGGACGGGACACCTCGCCAAAAGCTGCTCCCTCCGCAAGGTAAATGAACTCGCTCATCAGTGCCGTTTCCATGGACACCTGCAGAGGTTGCTTGACAGGACCATTTAAAAAATCTTGTTTTTTTTTGGTTGTTTTTTTGTCTCTGTGTTGGCAGAAATGTCCCACATGTGTCCTTTGTGGGATTCAGGGTCACATCCAAAGGAAATGTCCAAGTCGCCCGTGTGGTAGATGCGGACTGCCTTCACACGGGCTCAAGCCCTGTGATCTGCCTCCAGTGTGGAACCAGCACTGCCTGCGCTGCGGGATGACAGGGCACCTTTTTGATGTGAGTTCGCAGGTCTGGCCCCTTTGAGTGTTGGTGTTGCAGAGTGTGTTATTGTGCCGAAGGAAGCGTTGAAAACATTTGACAGTTGTTTGTTGACAGATTCTGTAACCTCAGGAATGTGTGGGCTCAATTTATGAAGTGTTGTTTTATTTCTTGCAAACAGTTCTTTGTCTTCCTCGTTGTTGCTTGAAGAAAACATTTCTTCTCTGTTTTCTGGATTTTCCTCAGGCCTGCCCTGATACGTGGAGACAATACCACTTGACAGTGAGTTTTGACTGCTCTTTATCTGCTCTTTTTAAAAAATCTAATCTTATTTACCTCAGCAAAATGCATAATTACAAGCCTTTCTGGCTCAGTGTGTAAACCTAATTGGAGGTCTTAATGATTTTTCTCTAAAGTAAGCAATAGAATTGATCTAGGTACCAGGTGGCAGGAGACCATTTTAATTAGGCAATTTTGAAAGTTGTATTCTCTGCCTTTTCATAGATAGTCACAGTAGAAATAGATGGAAAATGGGGGGAAAGAGAGCAGGGGAATCAAATGCAATGAAGATCCCACCTGCTGGGAATCAGACCAGAATACACCCATTATCAGGAGCCTGTTGATAGTTGTGTACTGCTAAAATAGCCAAGAGATCAGTGGATGTCTGTTGTCGCTGTAGAAATGTCTTTTATTTGACCTTTCTCTTCCAGATCAGGGTAAAGGTTCCCCTCAGGCCACAGGCAGGCCACAACCTCCATCACAGGAAGTGCCGCGTTCATTGTTACAACTGCTCTAAAAGAGGACATTACGGTTATGTAAGTGATAAATACATTTAATCCTCATCTTACTTTCACTAGATCTTTGTCTGCCTTTATGTCTACCACCTAAACTGTTTGGTCTCTCACTTGTCTTTTTCCTAAACTCGCTACTCTTTTTTTGTTCAGTTTTTTCGCTTCACCTCGCTACACCAAAATGTTTTCTCCCCCTGTTCTTTTTTTGTGTTGAATCGAACTTAGTTAAATTCTCTCTCTATTTAAGTCTCAGTTGCATCCATTTTCCACTGTTCTGTATTCATTCTTCAACTAATTTTTTCTTCTTTTGTCTGATCTGCATCACTGTCTGTCTTCTGTATCAGGAGTGCACTAAAAGGAGGATGGTTACGGGCACTTTTCCATCATTGCCTTATGTTTGCCAATATGACACCATGGAGGACATTCTCCAACTTCGGACCAGGCTAGAGGAAAGAGTTAAAGGTGATGAAGCTGATATCATAGTTTTTACATTATTATTTTACAATCGGTGTATCTTTGTTTGGGCTGTACATATCAGTTTATTGGAGCTGCCTGTTAGTTCTGAAACAACAGATGTAAACTGAGCACTGAGCGTGAATTATAACCAAAATAATCTCCTGAAATGAGTCTTTCATTTATTTATACAGTCAAGTCCATATGTTTTCTGTACATCCCCCAAGTTGATTTTTAATCAAACAATCACATCATTATGTGATTGAAGTGCAGACTTTGGTTTTATAACTGCTTAGGAATTACATCCATTTGTATACATAGCGCCCAATTTTCCAGGGATCAAAAGTAATTGGATGCACTAACATAATTTTAAATATAGTGAAATTCTTTGCATTCAATGACTCCCTGAAGTCTAGGACCCACTGACATCACCAAATGCTGTGTTTCCTCCCTTGAGAGGCTCTGCACCACCTTTACTGCAGCTGCTTTCAGTTGAGGCTTTCAGTTGAGGCTCTGCCTTTATTTTGGCTTCAGAAACTGAAAAGCATGCTCTGTTGGGCTGAGATCAGGTGACTGATTTGGCCATTGAAGAATATCCCATTTCTTTGCCTTCAGAACCACTTTTGTTTTTTTTTGTTGTTTTTTTTGGTTTTTTTGTTTGGTTTTTTTGTAGTATGATTTGGGTCATTATCCATTTGTACTTTGAAGCACTGTCTAATCAGTTATTTAAATAAGAAATTATTCTGTCGTCATGCATTTTGCTCGCCAGTGCGTTCATTCTTTTTAGGAATGGACCAGATTCTTTAAAGATTTTGGTCAGTCCTCAAGTGCTTGCAATCTCTCTGATAGGTTTATTTTGATTTTTTTAGTATAGTGATGGTCTCCCTCACTTATATTGCCATCTCATTGGGTCTCATATTGAGATTTCTAGTGAATCACCACGAGATATAAATGGTGTCAACTGGAGATCATTTATCTGGTTAACCTGTTTTCTTACCTTCGACCTGGTGGCGGCCTATTGTACAAGCACTCTTTAAATGACTGTAACTCTGTTACCATTTGTGCTTGAGACTAAATTAAAATGGGTTTGAAGAAGAATATTCAGTGTATCATGTAGCACAAAGCATTCACAGGATACTGATGTCTGAACACTAAGAGAAAAATCAGCTCTGCCCATTTTGGACTGGAGAGAAAATTCAAATGGTTCTTAAAGCATGAGAATTATTTTATAATTTTACAGCCAAAATGACAAAATCAGTCAAGGCAGCCTGTATGATACAAGTGTCAGTCCAATTACTTCTGAAAATACCTATAAAAATGGAGGGCTATGTATAAAAATAGCTGTAATTCCTAAACAATTCAGACAATACTTGAATTAAAGCTCAAAGTCTGCACTTCAGTCATATCTCAATTATTTGATTTGAATTATTATTATTTGATTTAAAATCCATTGTGATGGCGTACAGAGGAAAAATGATTAAAAAAAATTTCATTGTCTAGAGATGTGTGGACCTAAATGTTTGTTGGTTTTGAATTAGAAATGCCAGCCATTTTTCTGCTTTGGGATTGCTTTAATCATACTTTGTTTTGTGACTCTATGTTGTGAATGTTATTCACCTTGCCCAAGAAGCATTGCAGAAGCATGATAATGATACAAGGCTTTGGGTATTTAATCAGAAGTGGGATACAAAATGGAAACAGATCACATCCTGGCCAAAAAAACATTTCAAATGAAACCATTTATCAAAAGACAAATGACGTTATTGGGCATTTATGCTCTTTGCTGGCTCTTTTGAATGGTGAGGGAACACTTTCAAAATGCATCAGGGTGCTTCTTTTTGGTGAGAATTCACGTGTCAATAGATTGACACGTGAATTCTGTGAAGGTGCTTTCTTTGGATTGGTGTAACTCTGGGTCTGAATTTTTAGTTATTGGACACATTTTGTGGTCTCTAACAGCTCTGCAACAAAATATGCCCCTTCACTATTTAAATGTATCAATTGCTGCTTGGGTGGTGTTGGTAGGTTTATCAGTGCTACCTATTAATGAGTGAAACCAGCACTGAGAGTGAATTAAAACATAAAACCAACACAATGAACTGAAAAACAGTATCTCTGTAGAGTTAAGAAGAACTCCAGAGTTGGTTGATAAAGCGTTCTTTTCACACCGCATTTGATCAGGAAATAAACTAAAAGATTGATTAGTTCAACAGCTGCTTTTAATCTGTTATTCAGTTAAAACAGGATCAGACTTGTTATCAAGGACGTCTTTTGTGTTTCTGTGTTTTCAGAGCCTGTACATGCTCTCTCAGACCTGTCTAAAATAACAGGGGCGAGCGGCGAGGAGAATCGATCAGTCCAGGGGTGGACAAAGACAAAGAAGGAGCTGCACACCCGAGCTGGCAGGAGGAAGACGTGGCAAGAGAGGCGCAAAGAGAGACGAGAGGTGAAGCGTCTGAGGAGGGAAGCTCAGGCCAGGCGGGAAGGAGGACTACTGATGAAGTCCCGCTATAGCTCTGATGACGAAGCCTATCCCAGAGTCCCCTTTAGTCAGCCCAATGACAGTCACAAGCAGTTCACAGCACCTCCACAGAAGAAAAGGGGGGATGAGACAGGTGGCAAAAAGAGCAGGAAGAGCAGAGAGGCAGAAAGGTGGAAGAAAAGAGGAGGGCTAAAACGTGGGTATTTGTATCCCCACGCTGACATAGATATCGGGAGTGTAAATCTTCTTTCCCCAAAACAAAGAGTACGCCACAGAAAAAAATGATAGGTGATTTTTTTTAATGTATTTAATTTTTAAGTGCTAATAAATGTAACCAGTTTGCAAAGAAGACATTTTGTGCCTGTGATCTCTCGATCTGTGTATTTATTGACAGTACAGAAAACTGAAACATATACAGGAATGTACTTTGGTACTTAATACTTAGTTTTGTAGTTTAATACTTGAGTATTTTACACCTACACAGTTTTGAACATGTTTTGTTTTTATTAGAATATGTTAGATTTTTATTCAGATGTAGTATTTTGTGAATGTAGTTGGCTTATTAGTGACATTTAATTTTTTATATTATTTTGAAATCTGCCTAGATGTTTAAGTGGCATATTGTAAATAAAAACATGAATACTGTAGTCTAAGGAGCTTGGAAACAAAAGCAAGTGAACTTCTTTAAGTTGGTTGAAGACGTTTCACCTCCCATCTGAGAAGCTTCTTCAGTTCTAAGACCAAATGGTGGAGAGTCCCAGGTATTTAAGCCCTAGTGGGAGTTCTCCCTTAGGGAAAGGGCTCTCAAAACTGGGTTGTAGGTGCCAGACAGTTGGTGTTGTAAGCCACCCCTTCTGTTCAAAGATGGTCCTTCACATTGGACCTAGATGGCTTCTTTCACTCCTCTTTCAAACCATCTTGTCTTCTCTGTCCAAAATGTGAACATTGACATCCTTGAAAGAGTGACCTTTATCCTTTAGATGCAGATGTACAGCTGAGTCTAGCTCATTAGATTACCAGGACCTGGATGACTGAGAACCTACACAGACATGAATACTGTAAAGGAGAAATCTAATGGACAGTAATGTGGAAGACTTGGATCACTCATTTCTTTTTATTTTCCTTCAAAAGTGTCAGACTTTCCTGTAATTATTTCAAATTAGCCTTGAGCAAAAGTTCTTCAGGCTTTCTGAAGGTCTTTCAAAGTTTTTCTTTGGACATTGGAATATTTTTGACATTGAATCATTTAAGCATAAAATGCACCTAACTCTAGGGCTGAACCAGTGTTGTGTCTACAAATAACAGAGGCCCTAGCAAGAAACCAATTTAAAATGGAATTGTGAGGTATTTTTCTTACTACCAGACTGTCACAAAGGCACATAATTTGTTCCTTTTTTTAAGCCAAACCTATGAAAAATGCCAAAGATAACACAGTCATTTCATTGACGAGGCAATGTCCACCATGCTTGAGCATTTCTGCAGACACCATGTCCAGACCCGGCGCTTTGCCATTCTTATGGAGTTTGATAGCAGCTGCGGTTTCTTCTGTGGTTATGTTGTCTGTCCTCACGTCCAAGTCGTTGGCTTGGTCGGGCGTGTTGAAGACGAATGAGCTATTGGGGGGAGACTGATTCAGGGTCTCTTTGAAGTGTTCCACCCAGCGGGTGTCTTGTTCCAGCTTGGTCAGCAGCGGCTTGCCATTTCTGTCTTTGACAGGTACTCCCTGCCCACTCTTCGCACCAGTGAGTTCACGGACGATGGGATAGAGGGTCATTGTGTCATTTCTCTCAGCTGCTTCTTGCGCTTCATGTCCCTTCTGGTCTATCCAGTCTCGCTTGTCCCGTCTGCAGCTCCGCTTCACTCTTCGATCTAATTCCCCGTAAGCCGTTGCAGTGTTTAGCCTATCTTCATTGGTTTGAGCTTGGTCGCGCCTTTGTCGGGCGTGCCTCCGTTCATCAATTAGAACCCAGGTCCATTCCTGGATCCAGCGTTCTCTGTTTGTTCCTCGTCGCCTCCTAACTTTTGACTCGGAACTATCTATGATGGCTTTTTTCAGCCTTGACCACTTCTCCTCAACATCATCTTCCTCCGCTAGGGCCTTCAAACGAAGTTGATACTTTGCGAGGAGGAGGTAATGGTCTGACCCAAGATCTGCTCCTCTACATGCCCGCACATGCAGCAGTGACGATCGCCATCGCTTGTTTGTGCAGATGTAGTCAATCTCGTTTAGCGCCATACTTTCGGGTGAGCGCCACGTCTTCTTGTGGATTTGCTTGTGGGAGAAATAGGTGTTTGCGATTGTGAGGCCATTTGTTGAGCAGAGGGAGATCAGACGGTATCCATTGTCATTTGTCTCATCGGCTGAGCCATGGGAACCGATATCCAAACCGCGCCGTTCTTTATTGATCTTCGCGTTGAGGTCTCCATTAAGCAAGATGATGTCATGGCGGTGGATTTCGTGTTTCATGAAGGTGGTCGTAGAAGGTATCTTTGGCTGTGCCACCTGCATCTTCAGTTGGAGCGTATGTTTGGACGATCGTGATCTTCGCGAGGTTTGTGCGATGTCATGCGGTGATAATGCGTTCGCTGACAGGCTTCCAACCTACAAGAGCTGTCGCCACCTTCTTGGACATGACAATGCCCACTCCTCTTGCTTGTTCATTATCGTGGCCTGAATAAATGATGGTCTTACCCTCACTGGTGATATGTCCAGTTTTTCTCCAACGCATTTCACTGACTCCCAGGATGTCCAGTTGATACCGGTCGAATTCATGCAGCAATTTTGCCAGTTTTCCGCATTGGAGTAAAGTTCTTACATTCCATGCCCAAATTCTTGTTAGTGTCTTTGCATTGAAGATCGCGTGTCGCATTGCATAGTGGATGGCCGATGGGCTTTGTTCCACCCTTGCATAGGCGGGAGACTGTCTTCGCCGCTGGTTAGTCGATCATGATAACTTTGATTTGCCGTTTCTGTAGCAAGTTACTTTTTATAGGGTGGGTCACTAGCCCAATGCCCAACCCTCCTCCTTTCTCAGTTGGGCTTGGGACCGTCCATGGTGGAGTTACATCAGTGAGTGTCTACAGTCATCTGTAAGACATGTGTGGAGGCTCTGTCATTGTTTGGGGCTGCATTTCAGTCAGTGGTGTTGAATGATTGATGATTCCAAACACACTGCCGATGCAGTTAAAGCAGTTAAGCTATCTTTGATTGGCCTCCTCAAAGCCTGAACCTCAATTCTATTGAAGCAGTGTGGGATCATCTCGACAGAGAACAGAACAAAAGGCAGCCAGTATCCAAAGAAGATCTTTGTCCTTCAAGAAGCCTGGAAGACTGTCCCTGAAGACTTACAGAAATTGCAGGAAAGCTTGCCTAAGATAATTCAGGCTGTGTTGAAGAATATAGGTGGCCATAACATATATTGACTTTTAATCTCATGACCATTGTACAAACTCTGTTTTTCTGATTTGCCGTATTTCCCTGTATGTTTGCTACACCTATTTCTCATTTCTTAGAAAAATATAAAGAGGAATGACTCAAGACTTTTGCACAGTACTGTATAATTTAAGATCACAGCACAAGAATGAATATTTTCTGCGTGGAAACCTAATAAAGGGATTTAGGTTTATGCAGTGCATTGGTGAGTATCCGTGTATGTGGAGCACATCCAGCTGAAAAAGCCCCGGGATGCCAGCGGCTCTCAAAGCCTTGTCTCATAGTATTTCTGCTTTGAAGCTGCTGAATAATTAATGAGCGGAGCTGATGCCTGGGGTTGGCCAGACAAAAATAGTCAACTCCGAAAACAAGCCAGTAGTTAAAGTCGACCTTGACGCATGCTAATGAGACATATTTTGCTCTCCTCACTTTTCACTTTTCCTTTCTAGCGACTTAGTGTAATTTTATATGAAAAGTAGAAAGCAATTTAGCAAAATGTCGTTCTGCTATCGATTGATGATGACTTGACAGCGATGCGAACCTCCCATTGATTGATCTCCACTACACTCCCCGCTGACCAGAGAAAACACTCGATAGCGAATGCGAGAGGGGATTTAAATTAGACATATACTGTCCACCTCAGTTGACGGACGAGGTAGCTGTTCGCTTTTTCATGCAGATAGGATATTTGCTATATAGCTCTGCTCACCGACCAGCCTGACATTGACACAGAGCGACGCTCGCTAGCTCGTAATGTCGGCACTGTTGGACTTGTTTTCCCCTCTAGACCCCGCTTCCTGTTAGCCTTGGGCTAGCTGGAAAATCGAATTTATGCTAATGAACGAGCAGGTATAGTTAGCAAACGCAGAGGGGTGTAACTTTTCTGCTTACTGTAGGCAAGCCGCTGTGGTTTACTTCTAATTTATTGACAAACTCATGCTAATAACTTTATTTTACAAGCAACTACCGGGCGGCCGTTTTTTTTTGTTTTTTTTAGTTTGCTAACGCTTTACAGCTAGCCATCTTGCTTATGTTTTGTGTTGTCGGATCGAAGTGTTTTATTTAGCTGGCTTTTTGGTGGCACAGAGAAGGCTATTATTTTCAGTTGTTTCTAAGTCTCGGCAATGGTTTCACTCATATAAGACTTAATTCTGTGCGACCAGTGCTTATAAAATACTTTTATTTAATGTGGGAAAAGCCTGACTGTTGACTGTGAAAACAAAAAAGAGAAGCAGAAAATTGTTAAACCGTTCTAGTAATGAGGACAGCACTGACGATAACTAAGAGGTAAAACATTTTGTTATACTGTATGCAGATGTATTAATTTTGAATACTTATGGTTTAAGAAAATAATAAGCGGTTTTTGTTAAGTTGAGCAGCACCGATAGCAAAAGGGGGAAAGAGTGGATGGAGTCGATGCGGATGGTGCTTGTGCGACATACGAGGGCTGTGCTTCCCTGAACCTGCTGCCTTCAGGTGTCATCTCATTAAAACAATAGCTTTAAATGCCTCAGAAAACACTCGCAGTAGCAGGTGATCGTCAGAGGTAACTGGGCGGGTAGAGAGAGACACGGAGAAGCGGTCTGAAGAGCGAGGCACCTGCCCGTACATCACATCACATCCACATCCACCACCGCCCTCGTCCTTTTCTAGCCATGGACCCCCCGAGGACTCGGTCGCGGTCTCGGTCTGGCTTCTTTCATTTCGCCATGAACGGCAGCGTAGGAAGCAACGGCGGCGCTAACGCGATCGGTAACGGGGGCTTGATGAGCGCCAGCGGCGGAGGAGTGAACTACCCGCAGCAGAGCAACTCTAGCTGGGTGCCGCACCACGGAGGTCGTAGCTACCCCGAGAACCAGCAGCAGCACACCCAGGGGAGCTACCTGTCCGCAGGGGCGCAGCGCCACTCTTCGCACGGAGCTCACAGGCATCCCGGAGCTGGTAAGCAGGGTTAAGTAGTCGGGGCCTGCAGCCCGGCTAGATGCATTGCATCTACATTACATACTAACACAGGATGGATCTCCCCTCTGAGGGATGCAGGCTCATCACTAGCAGCTTAAAAGGCTTGGTGCTTTCACTGCCAGCTGTTGCTTGAAAGGCCAAGCTATGGGTCGCTGCTCGGTAGGCAGCAGTCTCTTTTCTTTAGAGCTTTGGTCAGCATTTACTCATGTAAATAGGGCAAACCAAGTTCACAAACTTTGTCTTGTATGTCATTGATAAATGGACTGGTTCTTATGTAACGCTTTTCTGCTCTCTCTGAGCACTCAAAGCACTTTATACAACATGCCTCATTCACACAAACACTTTTTTTTTTTCTATGCTTAAGTGCTTTTTATCTGACATTCAACTTCTGGTTAGTATCTTGCCCAACTTGCCAAACTATCTTGCCAAACCCCCAACCTTTCGATTAGTAGATGACCTACTCTACCTCCTGAGCTGACTTTATTTCCAGAATTCAACTTGCCTTGCCCACAGTAGAAACTAAACACTGCAGATAAATCAAAAATAATATTATTATATTGGCCTGCAACTTCTCCCTGTATAAACTTATTTGTAGCTTAACAGGAAGACTATGACTTTTATGTCTTAGTTTTATCATCCAAGTAAAGGTTCATGATTGATGTTCTGATAAGCATATTTGAGTTTTTTCACATTTGGGGAAAAGTATATTTAAAATTGGCAGGGAGCGTGTTTTTTATTTTTTGAAAAATACAAAGGTTTAGCCTTGTAGAATTGTTTTTATTAATCTTTACAGAAATACAAAAAAATGTAAAATGCATGTTAAGGATCAAGGAAACGGGTTATATCTCTTCTTGGAGTGGATCTTGGATTGTGCATTGTTCACTCATCTCTAGCAATAGAGTGCAAATAGGTCACAAACTTTTCCTTGTATGTCATTGTCTGGCTTTATTCTCAGAATGCAAATGATCTTGGCTATTGGTAGACATTTCACACTGCAGATTTTTCCTTAGGCTAATCCAAGCACAGTTGTGCTGAAGGCCTCCAGGTCACATCGTGTTACTCCTATGAATGCAGTTAAACAGTATAAGGAAAGTAACACCAGGGACATTCAAATTACAGTTATCTAGAGAGAGATATTTAGCAATAAAGTTGAATTGCTTTTGACATTGAATAAAACAAATCTATAAGTTCTTCAGACTGTAATCGTGTTCGCTATAGAGCAGCAGTGCAATTTCATTTATCAGATCAGAGACAAATGCATGAGCCCACTGGTTAAGACATCCCACATGCTCTTATTCAGTTTCTGCAAGACATGTATGAGAGGAGTCTGATTAATAGAGCAGTTGGAGCCTTGAAACAAGGCTTGTCCTTTTCTTGATAGTGATTTATTTTTAGTTTCAGTGCTGTGGTGCAGGCTGGCATTATACAGTTTTCCTTGTTTCATCCTTAAGCATTATACTCTTCAACTTGCATTTCACCCTGTGGAAAGCTTGATGTTGTCTCAGATTAGTCAAATATGACTTTCTTTACTGTATTTAGCCATTAACAAGTGAAGATCGATGTTGCTGAGTGCAGTTGTGTGGGCACATTGTTTGTTTCATCACTTTTTCACATCAAATCTAATTGTACTGTCCGGTTTACATCAAAGGTTTATTCAATTAGCCGTGTTTCTTTACCAAACCCAAACTCGTCAACAAGACAATAGAAAAAATGTAAACAGAAGAGGAACTAGTGAATGAAACTCGCATAAAAGAAAATCACATTTGAGATTGCACATGAGCCTCTTTTTGTTTATTATCTCACCACTGGCACCACTCTTTAGTGTTCAGCAAGTTTCCAGTGAAAAGTGACTGGAAGCCCTCTGTAAAACTAGACCGGCTTCCCTCAAAGGCAAACAAAAGTGCAGGGAATGAATGAAAGCAGGCTTTTAATGGTGCCGTGTCGTAATAGCAGCACTGTTGCCAAACAGCCAAAATGAGCCACACAGACGGACTCTCACAGAAACACACGCTTCCCAAATTCACAGACCACAGTGGGGTTTGTGTGAATGACTTCAGCACTATATTTCCCATCTGTGTGAGCTGTCTTCTTATTCCTCTTAGCAGCTGCACATGCCTCATCCTTTGTGGCAGGGGTTTGTGTGTAAAATGTGCTCTGTGTGTAAGCAAAGCAACACTGTGTATATTTAAGTGCATCACAGATTTTTTTTTTGTTTGCCAGGCCTTGTTTGTACATGTCACTGCATTACGCCTCTTGGCATCACTTTATGCACTATGTGACAGGACTGGATTTGGGGTTGTTAAAAATGTATCCAACTGCCTTACCTCTGTTATTTTCCCCCTCCTGTTTTTTCTCTTCCATTTTCAAGCAATGTCGTCACTTGGTATAGCTGTAATAGCTGGCTGACATTGCAGCTACAGATTTACACATCTTCATCTGCAGATTCTATTTGTAAATAGAGTGCTTATCTAATTACGTCCTGTCTCTCCCACATGATACTTGAAGTTTTTGAACTTCAGCTAAAGAGCATGAACAAATTGCTTCTTGATGACAGCTGATGCTCTAAGTTCACTACCCTGCCTGACTCAATTGTCTGTTGTAAAAGAAATGGTGTCAATCTCCCATCAGCAGCCATGCTCGAAGGGAAACAAGGTCACGTCTACTCACCAACAGAACCCGTCCAGTCAGACTCACCATCCCATCTCCTATCTCCCCAGGATGAATCAGCATATACCGGCCTAATTCTGCATAAACTGCATGGCCATCTGAGGCCCAGAACCCTATGAGGTCTAAAGAAAAAGGGAGGGTATGATGAATAAACATGTAAGCCAATTTATTGGCCCAAATGTTGGCTAGACGCTCAATCACCCGTCCCTCTGTTCTCCGCAGCCACTAGCGGGGCATCTTTGAGCTGTCACTATCGGCAGACTTCACATGGCTCTGGAGTGGCGTCGCAAAGACAAGAAAGGGGTAGGGGGCTGCCTTCAGATCTGTTGTTTCTGAGGAGGCAGAAAGGGCTGTCTGGATGAGAGAGGTTTACAGAGGAAGAAACAGAAAAGCATGAGGGAAGGAGTCCCCCCCCCCCCCCCCCCCCCCTCCTCCGTT